>JAZHYW010062898.1:0-13883 GCA_037355805.1 Ixodes ricinus
TCAATAAAAATCCGAGGGCAGCTTACATGTGACTCTTCAAATGTAATCTATCTGATACAGTGTGAGGTGTGCAAAAAACAATATATAGGACAGACCGAGACAGCGTTTAGGCTACGTTTTAACAATCACAGATCACACGCAAAATACCTGCCGAGCCTGCCAATTTCAAAACATCTCACCCTCAAGAACCACACATTCGATAAATTATCTGTTACACTTTTAGAGTCTGGATTCAAATCAAATCGGGAACGCGAACAACGCGAGTCATATCTTATATACCGATTTAACACAATAAAGGAAGGAATAAATAGAAGCCCAGGAACACTTGCATCGATTGAGGCGCTATCGAATAAATAGTATGATAACGACCATAAATAATAAACCATTTGGACCTAAAATTGTGTGGTACTGAGTTTGGAGCTAGAACTGGACAGTGCGTTTTCGTTCCTTTGTTGTGTTGTTTAGTTAATTCCCGTACATCCTGTATTTCCTACAACTTTTGATGTGTCATCTATGTATTCGGCGACCTCCGTGTGCGCTTCCCCGCCTTAGATTTCGTCCCTTACTTTGTGTTCTCCGTGCCCAGTTTTTTTTGTTTTTTTTCAAGTGTGTTATTTGGTTAGTCACCTACTCTCGTCCTCGCCCTTTTTTTTTTTGCGATCTTTGTGTGCGGTTTTTTCCGACTTAGAGTTCATCCCTCCTTTTGTGTGAGATCTTGGGTGGTGTACCCTTATCTGTTCTCTCTACGCACTTTCTTTGTATGCGAACTCTCTCCCCTCTAAAAACTGTATAAATAGAACCATATTTTTCTTGTAACCCTATTCCTGACGAAGACCTGTCTCAGGTCGAAACGTCGAATAAAATCCTCCTGGTTCGTTTTCTACCGTCACCCTGCATATATATATATATATATATATATATATATATATATATATATATATATATATATATATATATATATATATATATATGGGTGGTTTCATCTCATATCGTGCAGGCAAAAAAGGTCGAATTTTTAATTTCGCTGAAAAAAAATATGTTATGGCGTCGTTTCTAAAAACGCAGTAGCCACAAATGGCAAGTCCGTCGGCCTTTTTGTTCTCGACTTACGAATTTTAAAAGAGGCCACGGCGGAAAGCAGTGTTTTTCACATCCGTCGTGGGTCGGATGTTTCGCTTGATCTCCCGTCGTGGATTTTCAGTCCACATTATATTAACTTTTTTTCAAGCACTCTGTGGGCACAGGTAAAAGGCTCTAATACCATGAAATAATTTTAGGCGTTTTGCTTTTTGTCTGTAAAAATGTCAAAAACGCCCCCTCGGTCAATCGTTGACGAACTTTGACAATTAAATACTGGCGATCTACTTCGGATACATCTATATTTTTTATGTCTATGGAGAGCCCAAAACACGCTCTTTATAGATATTATAAAATGATTTACCTGTATTAAGTAGCCTTTGCGGGACGTTTACGTTCATGTTATGCGAAAACCAAAAAGTACCAATTTTAAAATCAATTTTCTCAAAAAACTTATTTTTTTATTTTTTTTATTTTTTGTTAAAATGTAGATATGACAGTTGTCTACTCGAAAAGCAAGTCGAGAAAGTGTATATTTAGTTTGTATGTTTTATATTTAAGCATCAATATTGTACAAAAACGTGTTTTTACGGCTGGAAACGGACTTGCGAATCGCGCGTCTTCACAAACTTGGAAATATTTTTGACTTTTTTCAACGCACCCACATAAAAATGAAATACAGTAGTTCCACCCTGTTATATTTATTGATCATTTAAATTTTTTTATAGGCGGCAAGCTACATTGGAGCACTTCAAAAGAGAAAGCAGCACTTCTTAACAGACCAGCAGGCGTCGTAAATTTTAATGTATAGAAATCGGCAGACGTCCTACTGATTCGGGGCCTTCATTGGCCTATATGAACGTCCCGCCCTTTCGGAACCAGCAGATGACCACGACCTTTCGCGCTCGTTGTGTTAGATAGGACGGCCCGTGACAGTAAAGCGAGCAGCGCACCTGTGTCACGAGGAGTGAAATGGTACGAATGTGTCGTTGACGCGGCGAACAGTGACGGCCACCCAGGAGTAGTCAGTCAGTAAGAGTATTGCAGAAGGGAAAGCAAAGTAACTGTTGCCCGGGAGGATGAGAACACCATGGCCTTACAATTCGCAACTTTCAGCGATGCTTGTACCGCGGTGTGAGAATCGCGCTCCCTAGCTCCTGGATGATTGGCCTCATAGTAAAAGGGCTTGCCTACACCTTACTGACGAGAAAAAATAACGTAAGGCTCTGATACTGCTCATAAATAGCAAAACTAGAATTACTTACGCGTCACAGACCCAGCCTCGCACAGCTCTTCTGTGACGATCATCCAGATGACAGCCATTTTGATAGGCACCAGTGCGCCCCTATTGGTCGTGAAAGTTGCGAATATCAACGGTCAACAACAGTTCTGCCTGTCAAAACAACGCCGCGTGTGAGCCAAAACCGGTGGCGAGGGACGAAAATCGCGCACGCACACGAAGATGGGCCGGTTTCGTTAGGGATGTGGGAACATTTTGAAACCAACCATCCGTGCACGCGTGAAACGATACCGCGTATTTGCCTAAGCTTCGAACGCCCTATCTTAGAAATGGCCGTGCTCTGCAAAGTGGTTGTCCTGTTCTTGTCCTCCGTGTTTTATTCTTTCAATTTTATGTACTCTATCTCCCTCCGCGGAAATCCGATAGCATCGAAGGGTTATCTCTTTTGGAAACAGCAAAGCCCGGAGACGAGCATCAAAAACCAGCGTGTTGGTAAATATGCTTGTGTCTATTCTGCCCGGAGACTAGTTGGGTCGAATTCAGCCTCCTTGGCAACTATTGGGCAGGAGATCGAACTATAGGTTGCGCTTTATCGAGCTTGTTGTCCCCACTGCCCGGTGTTTACCAACACAGCATAACAAAGAAACTGAACCTGGTCGAGCACGCTCTGGGCACGAGCGCATCGCTCTGACCAGTGCTTTGGTCGCACGAGGAGCGGCCTTCGAATCGTCATCTTCAATTGCTCTGATCAAAAACAAACAAGAAAATACGGTTTGTTGTCCCCACAGCTGAAGCGCACCGCTAGAGGCGTGACTGTTCGATCTCCTCCCCAATAACCGTTTGTGAAGAGTGGTCTTCTCCCGAGATGAAAAGTTAGCGCCGGCTGACGTGTTTTTTTTTTTTGAAAAGGGAAGGGTTAAAGAAAATGTTTGAGCAACTGCATGCAGTAACTACCTCGAAAGCTCCTCTCCCGATATGAAGCTCGAGGCATGTTACGTCTCGGTTACCTTCTCGCGCACCGCTGCTCGAAACTATTCTTCACTTTGTTCCACACAGCCACGACGGACGTGCGGAACAGAGTGAAGAATAGATTCGAGCATCATCTGGACGCCATCATCCTGCCAGGCTTCAGTGTCATGGGACTGGACTCGGCGTCGGTCAGTTAAGACTTTTTCTTAATTTTATTTCGTGTGTGTTTCTTCGCCCCGCTGAACTTTGTTTCTCGGGTGCGGTTCTGCTGAACTTCTTTTTTTAATGTTTCGTTACTAACTGTTTGTTAGCATTGTTTACTTGTTGGGTTTATTTCTTCATGGCGTAGCGGCCTGACGGTGCTGTAGAGAGCGTGTTCGCACGCATTTGGTTGTGTCCCGTTTAGGGAATGCCCGGAGGAGTTGGTTTTTGTTCTTGCCGTGTGCGGCTGAGTTTTTCTGTCTTAATTAACTTTTTTTCCTTTACGTGTCGTTGACTTCTTTGTCTGACCAGGCGTGGACCTATCGCCTTGCCACAGCTCGAACCTAAATCTTTTATTTTTTTACCGCAATTTTCTTTAAGATCGGAGTTGGGTAATTTTATTCTTATTTATTTATTTTTATTCCCTACCCTTCTCCGTGACAATCTCTCCGTGTGTTTCGGATCGTTTCTGTGTCATCACTTTTGTGTATTACGGAAGTGAAAGGATATTCCCTGGTGATCTGTGTGATGTGGGGTGAACAAACCCTAGCGTTTGGTCTCGGAAAGAATGGTATATAATAGATCAATGACGTGGTGACTTTTCATGTCTTAGTATAATGACAGCTAATAGCTAGTCATGCTAGTTTACAGTGAAAGTTTTATCAATCGAAAAATACAACGTCTGTGCCTCTTCGATATTGAAGGTCTACTAGGCCTGCTGATTTGATTAGATATGTTTCTCGTGGTTTCCCGCTCTTTTCAAAACATAAATAACTATTCAATACCACAAAATGCGTTTATAATTGATTACAAAACGCAAAAAGAAATTAAAGAAAAGTTTTTACAATTCATAGAAGCGCACGTTTTTTTTTTTGTCTGACTTAGGTCTTACAAAACGAAGACGTCTTTTTCCGATATTGAGGCTTAAATATAGTAGACAACTATCATATCTACATTTTAACAAAAAATAAAAAAAAAATAAAAAAAGTTTTTTGAGAAAATTGATCTTAAAATTGGTACTTTTTGGTTTTCGCATAACATTAACGTAAACGTCCCGCAAAGGCTATTTAATACAGGTAAATCATTTTATAATATCTATAAAGAGCGTGTTTTGGGCTCTCCATAGACATAAAACATATAGATGTAACCCAAGCAGATCGCCTGTATTTAATTGCCAAATTTGTCAACAATTGACCGACAAAGCGTTTTTGACATTTTTACAGAAAAAAAGCAAAACGCCTAAAATTATTTCATGGTTCAGAGCCTTTTACCTGGGCCCACAGAGTACTTGAAAAAGTTAATATAACGTGGACTGAAAATCCACGACGGGAGATCGAGCGAAAAATCCGACCCACGACGGATGTGAAAAACACTGCTTTCTGCCGCGGCCTCTTTTAAAATTCGTAAGTCGAGAACAAAAAATCCGACGGACTTGCCGTTTGTGGCTACAGCGTTTTTAGAGACGTCGTCATAACATATATTTTTTCAGCGAAATTAAAAATTCGACCCTTTTCGCCTGCACGATTTGAGATGAAACCCACACACACACACACACACCCAACACACACACACACACTATATATATATATATATATATATATATATATATATATATATATATATATATATATACATTTTTAATTTTAAATTTTTTAGATACAGTAATACACAATAAAAACGCAATCTGTAAATGTAATATTTTGGTTGTATGTCCTTTAGTTGACCCGCAATCTTGTGAAATATGTGTTCCATTGGATAAACAACCTTGCGGACTTTGTGCGTCTGTGATTTCAATAGACGTTTTTTTTTGTCTACGTTGTGAGACACGAGCATAAAGGAGACGAGCAACGAGCGACTTAACGTCGCAGTGTCAGTTGAAAGAGGCATTTACAGAGCCACTTCCCGCCACGCAAACCCGCCGTAACTTGATCTGTTACCCAGCAGCGAGCGTCGCCCCTTACGCTCTGTTTTAATACAGTTATAATACACGTCTTCGCTCAGAAATCTAGCTTATATGCTAGATTGTGTCATATCGGGTTGGGCAATCACTCCTGCAAGCAACCGACTAGAAAATTCAAAGACCGCACCAGTTGCTTCAAAGTCAGCTCAGCGATAGCCGTTTATCAATACTGTTCCTGCCGTTGAAGCGAAAAGTTTGCACCAGCGTATACACAAGACAAAACACGTTTCGAACGAAGCTGCCAAGAGTAACTATAAACATTACAAAGCCCATTCTAAGGCAGAGAAGTTTTACCCGGAGAAAAGCCATCTGCGAAGATCCCAAAAGCTGTCAGGCACAAGACAAAACATCGCCAACGCGGGATTCTATAAACTAAGTGCACCGTTATAGCGAAAACCCAGAGTCGCCATGTACATCTGTCAACGCATGCCTGATGCACGTACCACTGCGTGCCCTGAAAGTAGATCATCAGTAATGTGTGCCGATATGCTCGAAACTGCCACCGTGGACTGCCTGGCTTTTGTACTCGGTTCATCCTTAATCCGAGACTGCAGCAGAAGATACGTCCTCTCTGGACCAGTCATACACCCCTCTTTCGCCACGTCATCACGCTCCCGGCCATACCCCCGCGTGGATAGCCGGGTCAGGTGATAAGAGGGAGGCGGCTGATTGCTCCGGCGAGCTCCTCCCACCGTAGTCTCAGCTTAATGGTGAACAGAGTAGAGACCGTGCAAAAACCAATTCACAGCTACATTAAACTGGTCAAATAATATGCTACCTTCAAAGCGCGGGCCATAGACTTTCTTTCAAACTGGGCTGGCTTGCTAGAACAGCGTCTCAGCTGAGATTGGGTGAAAGACAGCACTGAAAAGCCTGGGCCAAGCGAGCGTCTTGAGACGCGGTTTGAGTCCCTCTCAGCTCGTGCGCTGGCTGTGGCAGTGCCTTCTTTGACCCAGTCTCAGCTGAGATGCTGTTTCTAGCAAGCCTGCCCTGGCTCTGTGCGCGAACTTTCGTATATTACTCAGCTGCGAGAACTGTGCAGTCAACCGTCGGTGAACTCCGCTATCTGAGGTTAACAAAACCCGGCGTATAGTTTCAGAAGTTTTATGTTCGACATTGGAATAGCATGGCCATTTTTAATTCCTTCGTAATATTCTGGACAATCAATATCCACCCTCGATTAGTTTTAACCTAAATATACAGAAACAATCTTGACATGTTGCGTGGCCTAATTTTTATAGACATGTTACTCACGGTTTTGTAGTGTGCTTATATGTTATTGTCTTATACCAAACTCTATATTATAATTAATATCCAAGGTTCATTTACTTTATGTAATGTTTTTACAACGTGACCAAAATATATGTTCGAAATCATAGAGACGCCCAAGGTCGGTCAGGACGCGTGTTGTTTATTCAAAGAAACCCTAATTTCAGAAGATTGCAGCTCGAATAGGGGACATGTGACCCAAATATGATATTTCTGGATTATGTTTTTTAGCAGTCTACTATTGTATTTAAAATAATTCAAAAACTAAAAATGTAAAAAAAATAGGTTTTTGAGAAAATTAATTTTAAACATGCAACTCTTCTTATTTTATAGACTATTTACGCGACGAAGGAGACATGGCTAACTGATCGATTTTAATGATAGTATTATATATATATAATTAGCTTATTTTGGGTTTTTCAATGATCTAAGAAAAACGTCATCAACCTTAAAGGGGCCCTGCAAGGACTTTCTGACTGGTCTTTAATCTGCACCTAACCTGAGCGCACTAAATGTAGTAACTTCATGAAACTTTTCTTTTCTCAAATTTCGCTTTATTTTAAAAAGTTATAGGCAAATTTAAATCACAAAAAACAAGCAAAAAATAACCTCCTTCATGACGTCCTTGGTTACCTGAGTGGCCGTGAACTAGAGGAGAGGTAGTGAGCTCAGCGAGCGCTCACGGCTGCCGCACTCCGTGTCGACGGGCGCCAGCCACTAAAGCATGTTCTGAATAGGCTGTATGCAGCGGGCAGCCAGAGCGGCTCTCGTTGCATTTGCTGCGCGATTAAACACTAATTCGGCATAACATTTCAGTGGCACCAAACAACAGCAAACACGGGGTAAAGATCAGTTCAGAATGGGAGCCACTTCGCGCTGCCATACCGCGAAACGGCCAAACCGCAAGCCGAACCTTCTTGCCGAAGGCCTTCGGAACGCTCGGAACTGGTTGGATCCTTCAGTCGATACGACCGCAGCACCGCCGCGTACATCTGGGACCTTTCCGTGTCGGCGCCTGATCCCACTATCCCTTTCTATTAACCATGTTGAATTAACCTGAGACTGGGGTAGAGAAGAAACATCAAAACGTAGAAGGGAAAGAAAATAGACAGGACGACGTCTCAAACTCAGCTAACTGGTTTATTTAGTCCACCTCCTTATATAGTCACAATCTCAAGGTCATCTCCACCAACAAAAAAAAAAGCAAAGGGTCGAAGTCTAAACAGTTTAAGCGCCACAGTCTTCACACAATGCAAAAACGTTGACAACCTAAATAAACCAGTTAGCTGAGTTTGAGACGTCGTCCTGTCTATTTTCTTTCCCTTCTACGTTTTGATGTTTCTTCTCTACCCCAGTCTCAGGTTAATTCAACATGGTTAATATTCACCAGCTCGCCTGCACCCTTACGATTTTTTCTATGATCCCTTTCTAGTATGCGCCGACATTTCCAGGGACGCCTTTTCGGAGGTCGATACGGGGCAGTGACGTCCGTGACGTCACTGCCGGAAACGCAAAAACAAGCAAAAATATATAATTTTATTTTTTTTCGTTTTGCGGAGATTTTTTTGCGGGTTGTTTGTGTCCAGTGTTGGGGCGGGGGGAGGCGGCGGTTGTGGTGTGTTATTGTTGCAGTGCCATGAGCTAAAGACCAGAGGCCAGATTCACAAAACGGTCTTACGCCAAAAATGTACTACGTATGACAACAGCTTTGAATCGTCTTTCTACGATCAAATCAACACGACCGACAACGTCGCTCAGTTACTTGGTGGCGACGACCAACGGACATTTTATGAACAAAAGGTAAGGGCGCAAACGAGCTAATAGTGGTTAAACATTTCGAAAAAAAACAACCGAGACTGGGACAAAAAGGGACGGACAAACTTTGTGTTTGTCCGTCCCTTTTTGTCTCAGTCTCGTTTTTTTTCGAAATGTTGGACATTTTATTTTAATGCGAATAGCATTCTTTGGATACTTCACGCACTTTTCGTCTATGTATCTATCTATCTATCTATCTGGCTATCTAACCTCTTACGCCGCGGGTCGATAAATAAATAAAAAGACCGGCGCCGGCTGGGATTCGAACCGTTGACCCTTTGATCAGCAGGCAGACGCGCTAACCACAGAGCTATGAAGGCAGTCATTCAACGCACTCTAAACGGTTGTTTATATCTTTACCATAGGACGCGCTTTACAGCGCTGTCACACTAGCCGGTGCGCGCAGTTCCATGCACGAGGGCGCATTCCGCTCTCGTGAGGCTGAGCACGGCCGCTAGCTCACCCTCTCCCGCGCTCGGGAGAGGGTGATGTAGCGGCCGTGCTCAGCCTCACGAGAGCGGAATGAGCCCTCGTGCATGGAACGCGCGCGCACCGGTAGATGTGACAGCGCTGTAAAGCGCGTCCTATGGTAAAGATATAAACAACCGTTTAGAGTACCGTTGGTTGAGACTAGCTGAGACGCCAGAAAGTCTGGTCGGTACCATTTTGAGTGTTTGTGCGTATGGCGCGTGCTTTGCTCGCCTTCCTAAGTGACACAAACGCACGTGCTGGGCTGCGGAGATCGTGCGCAGGGCTGTGAAAGTGTCAACAAATTTAGAATCGCCTCAAGAGTGGGCTGGCGTATCTAGAGTGTGCCGGCCACCTGACGAACGCGCATAACTCTGCACCGTTTGATGCTATTCGCATTAACGTAGATAATCATTCCCAAAGGATGGGTTCTGCTGATTTTTCTACGTGCTCTTCTCGCTGTTCCCGATTTCAAGCAGCAAGGAAAAAGAAGGAAGTACTCGAAACCGGCCATGACGAACACGAACGCTTAATCCACAAACACCCGAGAATAGCTACAACGGCAGCGATGACACCGACCGAGCGAGCTCCGCAGAATTTCGCACGGCACTCCGACTCGGCGCAGCGTTGCTCCCACGGTCCTTGGCCAAGACCGTCTGCCCACGACCGGCTGGCGTGCTGAATGGAATATGCCCGCGCAACGCTTGTTGACCCTTCCCGTATAATAGTTTGATCGCAGACCTCAATTTTAGGTTAAGAGGTGAATCTCTTCCCTTTCCGAGGCAGTGTTGACAAACACTGTCGTCAACAAGGGACTCTCATCGATTCTATCTCCCTGTTTTGTGTGATATGGAACTCAAATAAACGCCGTATGGATTACCTTCGCAAGACGGTATGTACGTACACTTTGTTATTAGTATGCCATTTTATTTTGACACGACTGTACGTCACTGTCGAGCTATAACAGTTCGTGGGAGCTACGCAATGCCGGCGATGCCGGTCCCACCTTTCTTTGCCGGGTGTCACGTCAGTATCGAGTGGAAATCGTAAAAGATCGGGCCCGAACGACTTCGATCAAACGCGCGCGTCCGCTCCGAGTGTGCACAGGTATTTACATTGCTCTGGTTGACACTTTAGTAGTTAAAACTTTTATGGTGAGCTCGCTCCTGCATCTCCGAGGCCGCCAAAAACGCCGCGGCGATATGTTTCCATCTAAGTACCTTTGCAAACGACTGGCACGGGCCGTCTTTTACTAACTCTGACAGTTGTGTTGACTTCGGAGGAACGAGCTGGGAGCGCACTCCGAAGGAGTGCGCGAAATGAAGGGGTGAAGATGTTAAGGTCGTCAAGGTAACAAAATAGGTAAAAATGGCTCTATTTTGACAAAAACCGGGCATGACGTCACAGACGTCGAACTACTACTCGTGCTTTTTTGCTCTGCCCCGTATCGAACTCCGAAAAAGGCGTCCCCCTTTTTCACCGCTTGGTTGCGGGTATGTCGACGGGTCATTTCTTGTTTCCGTACATTATAAACTGTATTTGTTTCGTTTCTGATCTAAAATACTGAACAAAAACTACTTTTATAAAAATTGAAACGATTCGCGCCACTTGTTTTTTGTATTTCGACTAAAAAGAAGCTTTTAACGGCTCTGACCAGTAGTAAGTCCAGGACCAAAGAGTCACATATCGCGCGCTTTCGGTACCGCGGGTCGCCCCCGTCGGCGGAGGAGGTTTCCGCGTCGTCCGGTTAAAATATGATGCACTGATACTCAGTTTCTCTCTCCGTGCCCGCTGGCTTGCCCGAACCCCAAGAGACGTGGAAACCGCAAAAAAGGTAGACACTTATATATGATTGCAGGGCCCCTTTAAGTTTAACCAGAGTAGGGATCTGTCAAAGTTGGCAAAAAATCGACCTGGGTGGTTAGTTTCACATTTTGATAGAACATTTATTAAAACCTTATGAATTCATTTTTTATCCAGAATGTTCTTATAGTACCTACTAACTGATAGAAAGTTTTTTAAAGGAGGCAAAAAATAAAATAAATAACGGCAGCAGAGGGCGTCAAACATTCGACCTGCGACGGCAATTAAAAACGCTAATTTCTGCCGCAGCCTCTTCTACGCTCCGTAACTCGAGAACAAAAAATCCGGGACACTTGCGGTTTCTTACCTCCTTTTTTTCTAGAAACGCCGCCAAAACGTATCCTTTTTTTTTCGCAAAAAATAAAAAATAGAAATTTTTAGCCTGCACGATTTGAAATGAAACATATATATATATATGAGCGGTCCCCGCTCGAAACGTCGTAATAAACTTCGAATTAGTAACTCCGATAGTACGCATCTTTAAATTATTAACTTTTCCCGGTCCATTGTTTTTATATTTACCCTACTTCACACACACACACACACACACACACACACACACACACACACACACACACACACACACACACACACACACACACACACACACACACACACACACACACACACACACACACACACACACACACACACACACACACACACACACACACACACACACACACACACACACACACACATACACACACACACACACACACACACACACACACACACACACACACACACACACACACACACGCACACGCGCGAGCGCACACACACACACACACACACACACACACATATGAAAATGTGGCGGTTTAATTAGAATCTGAAGCCAGATTAAAAGTATGTCTGTACTGTATTTGGGACCAGATATTTGTAAACAATTAAAGAAAATATGAGTATAAATTTTAATCGGAGTTCGTTTCTTGTTTCAAGATTGCAACACTACTATGTTATTTAGTACACAAGTTGAAAACATTTTTACTTAGGATGTCTTAGCACTGCCGCATCACAGGCTGGATATGCACTTACATGCGGTTGTACCTTATGCCAATTAAGCATAGCTGTTTTACTATGCCCAACTAATATTGTAATGGCGTACTTCGGTTTATCAGTAATATATGCGGCGTATAAAGGTACTACATGGATCCAGCCCTGTAGTTCTGTCCATATGATTAATGGTCTCATACCAAGAACGCTGAATTTAATGGTGAAACTTTTTGTATGGATGATTAGCGGTGTTAGCAAGCAGCGCTGAATGTCCGCAAACCACGTGTCCGCTTCGCGGGTGACCCTACCAGTGCGACGCAAGCGCGGAGCTCAAGGATCGATATCGCAGACGTCACATCGGCGGCTTAGCTTCTCCTTGAAGCCATGTTTAAGGATGACATGTTTCATCCCGTTACGCGCAATGAGAATTTTTAAATAAATCCTTCACGTCAAGGCTAGACTATAACGAGTTCGAGCATGAATTCCCCAACTTCTTTATGCCCCTCAAAACTGAAAATCCCAAAAGCTAGTCAGCACGTTTTACTTAACTAGATAAGCAATGAACCCATTTCACTTGTGTTTTAATCTCCGATGGCCCTGCACTTACCCCCAAGCTAAAGCAAAAAAAAAAAATGAACTCAAATTTCTTTTTGTAAGTTTTTTTAAAAAGAAAGCACCAATATAAAAGTGGCTTGTGCGAAGTACCATGAAGTTATTGTACATTACATTGTAGAGATGTTACACTGCGGTTGCTTAATTTTGAACTATGATTCAGTGATTTGTCATGGCGATTTATATATTTGTTTTGACATATTGCAGCGTAAGAGGCCCAAACAGGAGCGGAATACACATTTGGGTACACACCCTGTTGAATACATGTACATGCACGCAAAACAAGTCTTCAGCATCAAATGTATAATGTTACACTGCAATTCAGTAGATTTACACTAAAATTGGGTAATATTGTAACATAGTAAAAATGATTCCTTAATTGAAGAGCTTGACCCTTGCCGTCAGAGATTCTAGAATAACCGGAGAACATTATATGCTAGCTGCTTTCTCAAGTTATTTATTCTAAAAGTGTTTTGCATTTTCGTTTTTCATTGATTTAGAGGTATGGATATTATTTAGCAATTTGCCTATGAAATAAGTTTTGACCAATATTTTGGCCCGCTGTCGGTGCTCTTGATCGTCTTATTCTTGATATTATGTATGCAGTGGTTGTAATTCGTCCTGATGACAAAGCTTATTTGAGCGTACCTGTTCTGCTCTCAAAGGAACAAGACAACAAAGGCGCGTACATATCTGAAGTTTGATGCAGCTATGCTTAGTGATGCATTTGCGTATAGTCGTTTCCTTTCCTAATGTCTCCCGTCTTCCCCGTCTACAAAACACATTTCAATCCATTTTTATTTCAGTCCAATCAGCCCTCATATGCCGGGTGTTTCAGCAAAGACCTTCGAAAATTTCTGCAAATAGGGTGGTTGAGAAAAAAGAAAGTATTTCTATGAACAAACTGCCATCAACGGCGGACACCGGGGATGGCAGAAAACATACCAATTAGGTAACTATTTAAATATAACTTACTCATTGACTTTATAATTCGTGAAAATGAAAATATAATTAGAACTAGGGACCCTTTGATCATCATCGAAAACCACTAAATCAACTCATTTTGGAATGGTATAAAGCAGGTACTGATAGGGTGGTTGCGAAAAAAAGAAACTATTTCTGGGAACAAATTGCCAGCCACGGTAAACGCCAGAGATTGCAGAAAACACACTAATTAGCTAAATATTTAAATAAAATTTACCCATTAACTTTTTAATTCGTAAAAGTGAAAATACCATTAGAACTAAGGACCCTTTGATCATAATCGAAAATCACTAAATCAACTAATTTCAGAATGCTATAATGCAGATACAGCACTTTTTGACATTAAAAAAAATAGCGTGGACGCGTTTCTAGGTTTTTACTATTGGAGCCAACGAGGAAGAGGCGCTTAGACCGATAAACCGGGGT
>JAZHYW010062899.1:0-29387 GCA_037355805.1 Ixodes ricinus
CCTTTGTTCTTCCACTCATCCAGCCATTTCAAAAGCAAGTGCAAGAAGTCAATTTTTGGATCGTTGTCCACGGAGAACACTGGTTGTTGGAACTGGTCTCTCAGCCTCTTTCCCTTCCACGGAGTTTTCACATTCACAATTTTCCACCACTTGAGTATGATGTCGATGAAAGTAGCAGTGGCCTCAAATGAGAACAGGTTGTGCTTCGCTCCGAGAGCACTCAACGCCACAGGCAAGGAATCATTGAAGATTTGCAAGGCAAGCTTTACGTTCTGCCTTTCAATATTCGACGGGTAAAGGGCTTTTCTCGATAGCCCATAGCCATATTTCAACAGCTGGTCACATTCTTTGCTGTGAAGGTCCCTGATTGTCGAAAAAGACGCTGTTTGCATGCGCTTTGACTGTGCCGCATTTGTTTGCATCTCAGGGAAGTAGAAGCAAACTTGGTCATTCTTCTGGTTGATCCAGTTGTTTCGTATGCTTTTTGGTATGTGTACCGGGTCTATAACGAAAAACAGCGGCCTTGCAGGGTCTGATGGGTGTTGATACACAATTCTGTTAGAAGCGGGCGATTCGAAGTGGGACATTGCTTTTCTGTTCACAGAGTTGTTGTCACTCACGACGCACACAACGCGGTACCCAATGTTTTCCAACCCGCAACTCACATCTTTCAGCATCTTGTGCAGGAACTCCGCTAGTCTGTGCACTGGCACGATGTGCAGCACACTTCTTTGAATTTGCACTTCAGGCTGCGCACCATGAAAACGAGCGCACAGTTTGCAGCTTCATTTGAGTTAAGCGCAGCTCCGGTAATATTGTCCCCTTTGTATTCAAAGTAAGGTTTGATGTGTATTTCGTCTACCATTACGGTGACGAAGCGCTGGTCATCTTTGAGGTCAGAAATTCTTCTCGCCATGTAACTGAGGAATGCTTCGCTCTGATGCTCTTGTTGAGGGCTCATGCCATAAGAGGAGCATACCGATCTGATCGTCATGGGATGCGGCAAAGTGACTGCTTCCATGGCTGCGTATATAAGCGTACGCATGGGGCGATATGGTGAAAAGAATGCAACAGAACACCATGAAATCTGCAGAGTAGCGTCTGCGCTGTTTTTTCGCTTGGAACAAGCTTACTTGCTCTCGCAGAAATCTAATGGAGTCTGCGTCGTCTTCTGCGTGGGACGTGGACAACTGATCCAGCAGTAGGCAAATAGCCTCGCAAATTTCCTCGACTGAGTTGGAAATCAGGTCCCCGTCCACTTCTCGATGCCTTCGAGGAGTTCTACTATACCCTTCTTACTGTCAGCAATTTCTGGAACGACCAGATTTGCACCTACCGTATTATACTCGCACAATGAACGCACTCGCGTAATAAACGCACCCCCCAAGTCGGCTCTCAAAATTTCGACTTTTTCTTTCACTCGCGTATTAAACGCACCCCCAACTCGGACGTCAAAATTTTGACTCCCTCCCCCCACGCGCGCAAAATGAACGCGTTAAAAGGCGTTAAAAAATAAAAAAAGATCCAACTTAAAAAAAAAAATGTGGAGAGTAGTTTTTTTGTTTTTTTTGGCACAGCGCAGTTTGGATTTTGGGTTGGGCGCCGCGCACAAGGAGATAAGAGAGAGAAGCGAAGAAGCCCTCGCCTAAGCAAAGCGCGCATAATGAAGCATCCTGCCCTCGCCTCCTCCTCGCACTTTGGAAAGAGAAGCGAGAAGCCCTCGAAATGAACGCACTTTTCTATCCTGGTGCAGCGAGGTCGCAAATGCATGTGCGTAGGCAAACAAAAAAAAAAAGCTTGTGAAAAGCGGTAAAAAAAAAACAAAAAACATCCACGGAATTAAGAGAAAAAGAAAAACATAGACTAGCTTTTTTTTTCTTTCTTTTTTTTTTTGCACAGCGCAGTTTGGTTCTTGGGTGTCGTGCGCCGCGCGCAAGGAGATAAGAAAGAAAAGCGGAGAAGCGTGGGCAAACAAAAACTTGAGAAAAACGAAAAAAAAACAACATACAAAGGAGCTTTTTTTTTTTTTTTCGCATCGCAGTTTGGTTTTTGGGTTGCGCTGCGCAAAGAGAAAAGAAGTTACGTTGGTTTTGGGGATAAAAGGTCTGTTCATTATGCGAGTAAATAAGGACGCAAAAATTTTACTTCGCGTAATGAACGCCCCCCAACTTTGCATCGATTTTTCGGAAAAAAAGTGTGTTCATTCTGCGAGTAAATACGGTAACTTTTTTACCGCCGTTTTCATGACATGTAGCGTCACGCTCATGTCTCCTTTTACGCAGACAGAGTACTTCAGCCACGGGGCCTCATCGTCGACGATGTGGATAATAACAAGCCTTTCGTCCTTTTCTATTATGTTCCAAAACTTCATCTCCTTGCTCCGCAAGTGTCCGATTAGTTCTCCTAAAGAATGGACTTTGTCCTCTTCATGTGCCCTGTTAAACATCTTCTCGGACTCCGCGATAGCTTTTGCATAGCAGCATGCTCCATGCGCGCCCGCTTGGAGTCGGGATCTTCTCCTCTTGTGGCTTCCCTAGACAGGTAGGTCGGGCAGCTAGGGAACTTCGACGGTACAGCGTCAGGGCAAAGACTGACATGGGATAAGGGCACTGTGATGGTGCGGCCAGTACTTTCATCGGTATGCGATGCTTGTCAGATGATGTCCTCATGTCCGAAGTGAAGTTCGCATACCTAGAAAGGAATTTTGCGTCTAATGAACAAAACAATGGGTATTTGACATAAAGTGCGGATCGTGAGCCACATTTATACGAATGTATACATATATTGATTTTCCATTTGCAATGAAACAGTTAACTCTCTACCAAAAGAAAGCTTACCCTTGAATTCTCGGTGACGAAGAGGTCTTCCCGCGGCACAGCGCGTATCCATGCGTCCCTCAGTGTTTGATCCTTTGGGAACTTGAACACGTGCACTTTGGTGTCCACGGTGTAGTTTCCGCGGCATCGCGGCACACAGCACTTGCATGGCATCTCACCGTCGCTCTTTTCACATTTCTCAAGCTTGCGGAGACACGAAAAAACTCGCAGCAACCCGCAAAACACGAGAAATTCGACAGAACAGATATGCACGTCGAAAAAGACACTCGGAAGCAGGCCGATTCTGCGGGGGACTGGTAGAAGCTCACTGTTCAGCCGCACCTGCAATCGGGCGACATGCCTGGACAGGTCCGGACCCGTCGAGCCACCTCTCGCAGCCGCCCCATTAGCTGTTGTCGTAAGAGTGGAAAGGGGGCAGAACCGAGGCTTTCTCCCTTTCCAGTTGGTGTTGTACAGGCGCGATGGAAACCCGATGTCCGAGGGATGTGCGCGAGCGGCGGCCACGGTGAGGGGGGGGGCTGTCGGTTGCTTCGTTTTCGTGTTTTGTTTTCGTGCACCAAAAGCTTTTTGAAACAAGAAGCGACGCGGCTCTATGGCAACGCCAGCTCGGTGATTCGATAGCCCCATGCCCTTGGTAGGGTCGCAAAATTTGGTTGTGGATGTAGGTTGAAATTCTTTAATCATGATTATAGGTTGACCCTTAATTTTTGACGTTTCCAAAGAAAAAAAAAGGTTGACTTATATTGGAATAAATACGGTACTGTGTTGGCACGATTCTAATACGCCCTAAATTCAAACACACAGGCAGATTTAACTCCTAGATATTCAAGAAGTAAATTGCTGCCGATTCTACTGCACAGGTAAGTTAATGAAGTGTAAAGATACCTCATAGAACAGATTTTATGAAACGCACACCAACACCAAAATACATACCGAGCCCTAGTCGCCGTTGTCACAGTCCAACGACCGTACTTCGCTCTCGAAGATATAATCCTCGCTTTCGCTCTAAAGCATTTCAGGTGCCGCGCTTCTTGCGCTTGTGCGAGTGCGCGACCATCGCCTCTGGGCGGGTAGTCTTCCGAACAACACTTTGCGAGCTCGTCGGGTCGCTGGGATTGAGAGTCCACGAAGTGCTGCTCTATTGTTATCTTTTCTTGCCAGTGTGATGACCTTTCATTTAAATAAAGGCTCCTAGTGAAATTTCTTTTGTTTTTTTCATCTTAAAACAGCAGACATGACCCTGTAGGCGCGAGAGAATATGCGCAATAGGGATACCAAAGGGGTGAATGCAAACAGATAGTCACAATGGCGATAGGGCTAGCCACCTTATACCAAGTATAGCATTTTTCTTTTGAGGTTCGATTGTTGGTTTCGACCAACGTTACTAAAACCCTCAGTTGGGAAACTCACCCCTTGAAACCCGGGACGCTGGCGTCCACCGAGACCAAGCTAAATACGATAACATCACCACCCTTTAGCGACAAGTTGAAACATGAAAGTTGCTTTGTGTAGCTACTGCGAGATGGCCCTGCGAGATGGCGCCACCGGCCCTTGCCCGACTTGACGTGCAGCCGTGCAGTTCCCGGAGTGGACGCTGTGGGAGAAATGGCGGCGTTGCGATCGCCATTAGCTCGGTTTTCGAGTACGGATCGGAGCCACTTTTTTAAAGCAGGCTCTATGGCAGTTTCTCACCTGAGTGTTTCTAGTGACGTTGGTTTCGACTGTAAGGCACGTGTATTTTTAGGCACAGATTTTGGTGAAAAAAGGGCACGTTAGAATTGTGCAAACACGTTATAACATAGTTTGCTCATTTTAGCCTATGTAGCCATTTTGCACCATAAAACTCTTCATCATCATCATCCTCGTTTTTGTGGAACCAGATTTTAGTGAAGCCTTGCCGAACTAAGTGGAGATAAACTGAGGATGTGGCGAAGTGCTGCTGTGCTCGCTGCAGGCTCATGGGACCATTGAATTTTGAGTGACTCTAATAAATCATTTCGAGCAAAAAAAAAAAAGTGAGCAACATTGAACATTTGTGAACATTTAAAAAAGGACGCAAGCCTTAGAGAAAAAACAAATTGCAAAAAAGAAACTGTTTTTTTGATAAATTACATTTTTTGTGTTGTTTATTCCATAAACTATCTCTTTTAATTGTTAGCGCCTAATTCTTCTGAGAAAATATGTTTAAGAAACGAATTACAAGGCAGTGATAGCTTCCAAATGGGGGTCAAAACGCAAAATCGAGCCCACCTTCACGCGATCTGCGCTCCCGTTCCTTTTGGCCGACGGCCGCCATCTTGGTCTTGTTTTGCAGCTGATTTCTTTCTCTTCCTTTTGCCGGCTCTCAAAATGGCATGGTCGGTGGTTCCTCCTTCTTGCAATTGCGAAACTGCGATTGACCAAGCATGCATTCCTCGAAATCCACGACTGCCATTGGTCGCAACGTCTGTCCCCCCCCCCCCAGCACTCCCTCTTCCTCTCCAGTTCTCCCGTCTGCCGCTCCTGTCGTCTGCTATGGCAGTGGTTTGCTTGCTTTCTTTTCATCAGCTTCACTTCGCTTTTCGCCATTTCTTAGATGGTTTCCGACGCTTTTTCTTGGCAGTTTTGCGTCGTTTTCCGTGTGTTTCGTGGTCGTACACGATGACGGCAACTAAGTTCAAGACTATGCACGGAAGCGGTCCATAAAGCTTCTTCAGATGGTGGGGTCGGAAACCTCCTCGCATCACATCGATGCTTCTGGCGGGGATTTTTCAGTGCCATCGGCCGTCGCCAATGACACGTTTGTCGTCCCAGATCGCCGTGCTCCGGAAGCGTCTGGAGTGCCGACGCCGACCACCTCGGCTGCTTTGGACATCGCGGGCTCCAGTGGTGGTGTTGATGCTGTGGCAACGGATGTGTACGTTTGGTCCACAATTTGTTTGACACATTTCTTGACGCAGAAGAAATCAAAATGGCTGCTAAACATTGCGCTGCTGCTCAAGCCGACCTTGGCGCTATGTCAGCGACCAAAAGGAAGTTTCAGGCCATGCAGCCTGATTCAGCAGCCCCCTACTTCATCCGCTCGTCCAGATGGATGTTTAGGACACTCTGCTCTGCTCCACACTGTGCAAGCATTGTTTGGAACCCAGGCTGACAGTCCAAGAGAGCACCAAGCTTGGACTGGCCACGAAGCTGGAGGTTGTGTGTGGCCATTTGTGGCATTGTGTCTTCTGCTTGGAGTTTGCCACACCAGCGAGACTCCCATGGCCTTTGAAGTGAACATTCGGAGCCACTGTGGCCATCAAGAAGATGGGGAAGGGGCAGACAGCTCTCAAAGATTTCTGGCCAGCGATGAATGTTCGTTCCTCTCGAGACTTTTCAGGAGCACCTGAAGAAGACTTCTGGACAGCCACAGGCCCAGAGCTTGGACGAGTTTTACGCAGAGTCAGCTACTGCCGTAAAGGTAGCCTACGAGAAGATGGAGGTCAGTTTTTGCAGGGACATGACTTTGGTGTTCGACGGGACGTGGCACAAGCGTGGGCGTACATCCCACATCGGCATTGGATCAGTGATCGATCAGTACCACACAGGCCTCATCTTGGATGCCAGGGTGCTCTCAAACATGTGCCCTGGATGTCGAACTGGACTGCAGTCTGAATACCCAAGGCACGACAGCTGGCACCAGCACCGCGAATACCAACCGAACATTAATGCCAAATCGGGGAAGATGAAAGTGGAAGCAGGCTCGACCCTTTTCAAGAGATCCATTGAGAAGCATGACCTGCGATACACAACGCTCGTCTCAGACGGCGACAGCAGGACTGTCTCAGCGCTCAGTGGAAGAGAATGTTTACAGAAAAGTCCCCATTGTCAAGGAAGAACGCCTGAACCATGTTCGGAAGAGAATGAGGACGGCACTGAGTCACCTGGTCCAGGTGAGCGACAAGTCTTATGAGTGGAAAGGCAGTCTGACGAAAGTTTTTATCGACAAGCTAGCCAACTTCTTATGGCTGGGCGCTACGCAACAACTCGAAGGATGTGGCAGTGATGCAGCAGGCAGTCGTGGCAACTTTCCACCACATCTCGTCGACTGATGACCAGCCCCACCGTGAACTTTGCCCGGAGGGAGCAGAGTCGTGGTGCCACCACAGAGCTGTCGAGGCGAGAGGTGAGCAATGGCCTTAAGCACAAATGCCAGCTCCCGGACTATGTGGCTGGAGCTATGCGGCCCATCTATGACCGCCTGTCTCGGGCTTCCCTTGTGCAGCGGTTCTTGGGGGCCGAAACTCAAAATGCCTCGGAGTCGTTTCACGCAGTCCTCTGGTCACTTGCGCCCTAAGAACAGCACCGTGGCTCATTGCTGTGGAAACAGCACTTCATGAAACAGTGCTGCAGTTCAGCGTGAAGAAACAGGAAGAAAGTGTGCAAGGACACTTCCAGCTACTCCGCAGGATCATTCCGAACCCCGAACATGTGTGTCCAACTTTCAAGTGCCGTTTTTCCAGAATTGATTTTTTTTTCCTTTTGGTGGTCTTAAAGGGTAACTGCAAAGAAAAAAAAAGTGCATTTTTGAACAGCCTAATTGGGACAAGCATGTCGCAAACCAATTTTTCCACCAAGAACAAAATTTTGTACAGCAATATTTATTGCGCGAGACTGATTTTAGTTTGTGGCTATTTCGTCCGTTTTAAATCGCACGCCACAAAGTTGGTATTATACGTCACCCCGTGACATATAACAGCCACCCTGCGCGCGTCAAAGAGAGCGGGAGTTTCAAACGTGGAGAAGTTGTGACCCCGACTAAATTACGTCCTGTGACATAAATATTGCTAAAAAAAATTGTTTCTTCGTGGAAAATTTGTTTTGTGACATGCTTGTCCTAATTAGGCTGTTTAAAAAAACACTTTTTTTTTTCTTTGCGGTAACCCTTTAAGAGTGCCATATCTTTTGAAACTGCTGAATGGATTTGAGTGCTGTTTCTTGTTTTCAATATCTAAATAACATTGTGAGCTGCATGACAATTTTCTTTTTTTTGATAAATTGAGTCGGGAGTTTATAATAAACTCGTCAAATTTGATGAATCTGTGTGTGGCCAAAAACCGAATTCAATATTGCACGAAATGTTTCCTTGCAAACATAATATTGTAAACGACTTATCTTGCCTTGGGGTATCTATCCAGGAATCGTAACAAAATTTTGCACTGCCCCTACTATTTTCCAAATTCTCCAGGACTGGAACAATAGAAGCGCACGAACAATTATGACGAACCCCCCAACTTAACACCTAGCAAGCACAGGACCATGAAACTCTGCACTTACTCTTGCATTGGTGTTATGAACATACCCTGAAAGTTTTATCGTGAAATCTCTAAAAATAAATAAATGTGTTTTTGGGGCCCACGTCTTCCCCTTTCAAGTGCCAGAGCACGGAACTCCGCGGCAAGTCCGAGAAGGTTTTAGAACATGGCCGGGACACCTGCTTTCTTGAGCTGCCGTTTTTGGCGCGATAACGCAGGTGCAGGTGTTGGCGACGCAGCCAGGGTGCAGCGTTGTGCCAACACCTCCTGGAAGACAAGGCCGTAGCGCTCTTCTCGTGACGTCGCGAAGGAAGGCCATCGGGGCGCGCGGCGAAGCGAAGGCAACGCGCGTGGATCGACCGTCGTAACGCGCTTTTAGTCACATACGCGTGTCTTATTAGCTAAAATGAAAGCTGCACATAGCAACGGGTCTCGAAAATATTTTATTACACGGGCAAAATATTACACCGCTAAATAATCGGGATGAAATGGTACGGGGTAGGCGTATAAGAGAAAACATTGAGCCACGCAATAATTGCTGTAGGAATGCATATTTTACACAGAAATACTTCGACAAAATGGCGAGACACGCAGTGATTGGACACAGCAAAACAAATCACAGTTAAAAATCAGGTAGACGTAGTCAACGCGGACACGGCTAGACAAGTGTCACTTACGATCATGTAAGCGATGTTATCGCGTGCAGTCACTGAATTCTTGCATCATACCCCGGCCACACGGCAAAAGTAATGTAATTTCGATCGAATGACATTATGGGGTCGACAAATCAGCTTGCGACGCTCATATAATCACTCAAGACCTCGATCTGATTAAGTCCCATATCATTTAATGAAAATATATTAACTTTTCCGTGTGGCAGGGGTACTAAACTTACTATTTACAGTCAACTAATTTACTTCTCCCTATGGGCTCGAGCTGCCTTAGAACAAAATATCTGATTTTGTATACAATAATACTATTACCTTAAATACAGTTAAGATTCTAGTATAAAAGCGGTAAAGGCAATAAAATAACATTAGTATAAATAAACACATAAGCACAAACAACGCACTTTGTATAATCACACAAACTTGTTATTCACCTTCCAGTGAAAACTAGAATATTACCACGCATATTTACAAATGTCGACGCAACCGCACACGGATAACGACGAACAAGATGCCATTCTGTCACGAAAAACAAAAACGAAAAAACAACCCGACTGCAGCACTTTACTCGCGTCCCACATGACCAAGAAAGCCCGTAAATAAGTTGTTACTCACCTGTCGATCGTATCCACACGTCCCGCAATAGCCGTGGCGAAAACATTTGAACACGAACTTTAGGTCTCTCTCTGTCGAAAGAGAGGTCTATCGATAATCGACCAGTGTCATCGTTGGCTGGTTGCCACATATGTCACTCAAACCGTAGCAGGACTTGTTCCGCGAATCCACGTAAATGCCGTAGTATCAAGCGAACACAAAAAAAAACTACCCGAGACTGCGGTGACGATCAAGAAACCACAGGAAGGATCAAAAGAACCACACACACACACACACACGAGAGCAGCGAGCGGCAGCAGTGTGGGAGGCTTAACCAGCTTAACGTCGTCGACCCATCTCTTGCTCGCGTGCGCTCCCTGCAGCGATGACTGGATTTTTTCGGTTCCCTTCCCTTCTCAAAGTCTCAGGGTTCCTTTTTAGACAGTCAGCAGCTCACACACAACGTAAATTTACCAGAATCGGAGCCCGTACGAGGGAAGAAAACGTCGCAGCGGACCGGTTCATTCGAAAAGTGTGGGGATCTGCGGGATTGCACGTAGTCCCGCGGTTACGGGGATAATCATAAATAAAAAATTAGTACTTTCAACCTTGATAGCGCGTTGTATATTATGTTTATATTATATATATAATAAATTGTACAATACTGCGCTTTTAAAACATATATTAATGTCAGATAAACGCTCACGAACACCCCGCGCCGCTCGACAAGAAACGTTTTTTTCACGTCGATGCGGTCGATGCCACAAAATTTTTCTCACGTAGTTGCGCTATGGACTTCCTTCCTCCGCCATTGTGACGTAACCACTCGGAGCGCTCTGGCCTTCTCTTCTAGGAGGTGTTGGTTGTGCCCCCTTCTCTCGGAGTTTTTGTGCTTCTGTTTGCGTTTCAAAGTAAATGCTGTAGGTGTGGTGTATTCCAATACAGTCATTTACGTCGACAACGAATGCTTTCAACTCTCCAGGTTAAAGAGTGTTGCGAGAAGGCAGAGATTGTCGCGCCACCAACTCGCAAGGGAGCCCGCAAGGTCGCCGCAGTTTCCTCGGCCAAGTCTGGAGCCGGAGCCGAAGCCGGAGCCAAAGGCGCCGCAGAGGAAGGCGACTCGTCGGCCCCTAAGCCTCGCGCGCCCGCTTCCAAGGCGACGACCGCCAAGGGTTCCTCGGCGCCCAAGGGGAAGTCCTCGGGCACCGGCAAGCCGGCTACCAGCAATGGCGTCCCTTCCAAGGCAAGTCTTTTCTCGGTCAGGGTGTTCGTCTCCTAGTCCAGCTTTCTATAGACCTCTTTATCTCGGTAGTTGCCTATTAGGTTGCCTCAAGTTGGTTGGTTTCGGTTTCACTGTGCATTAGGATGTGCTGCTGTTTTAGGCCGTCTTCGCTTAATTATATCGTACAAATGTGTCCCTTGTCGCACACAACCAATGAAACACTGGTATTGAGCTACTTTCAGAACCAGAAAGTCATTGCAAAACTAGAATGCATGCCTAAAAATGAAAAAAAAAAGACTAGACTGATGCACAAACAAAATTACCATTGTCTACAGCCGTAGCTGCTGGCACTAGTTTCCAGCAAAATAAGCAAATAAAAAACGAATGACACTGTAAATAGGGGTGTGCGAATACTGAAATATACGAATTTGAATCAAATAGCAAGTTCCCGAATAATTCGATTCGCAAATCGAATTCCTAGCATTCAGTCGGTCGAATATTCAATATATTCGGCCAAAGACACGCGGTCGGCGCAGAGCTGACAAAAGAGCTGTTTTTTCTCCCGATGTTAGCGCTGTGATGTTAGACAGACCATGCGAGAAACACCTCTTGGTCTTACTATTCCAGAAAAATTAACGCACAGGTTAGAGAAAAGAAAAGTAACGAACCCCACAAACTTTATAGCACACAGATTCACTCATGATCGTGACACAATCTAACCTTAAATCACAATCTAAACATCCCGTTTGCGCCGCCGGAATTCCGCGCCATGCCTAAATATTTTCACGAGTAAAGCCGCTCATTTCAAACTGAAGTGCCGATGTAGAACACACTGGCCACACTCACTGAAATCGGCGACTTCAAGATCACAAAAAGAAAACCACGTTAACCACGCCTATGAAACCGGCAGAGTTGTCGCTGTCGATCTTTTGGTACTGGAAACCGCAAATTCTGATTCGGAACGAAACGGAACGGAAAAATAGTGTGCCTAGATTTAAGAGGGTTTCCAACCGTTCGATAGTCGCGTTTGATTTACGAACTGCGAGAAGTTGATGAAAAGACGAAAGCGTCGATCAGGCAGGCGTCGTCGCTCTTCCGTTTGCTCGCCTTTTTTCCACGCGACAACACAACACATGCAAACTTACGACGGATCTGCACAGGAGCCGCCTCCGTTGTTTCAGTTTTGTGTGCTCCCTCTTTTAAATCTAAGCTCTCTACAACAGGATAGATGGATGGAAAAATGGATGCATAGCGGCAGTTGGACGGTGACTTGCACTACCTAACCACATGCTGTTTTTTTTTCTTACTTCAGATTATATTGTTTAAGCCTGTTTACTCAGATTTATCAGCTACCTGTTTATTTATGTAAAATAAAATTTCAGGTGACCCTTTTTCCCCTTAAAATTGAGGCCAAATATCGCAAAATTTCCTTTTTATGAGATATATAATATATAAAAAAGTCAGCAGAACCCATCCTTTGGGAATGATTATCTACGTTAATGCGAATAGCATCAAACGGTGCGGAGTTATGCGCGTTCGTCAGGTGGCCGGCACACTCTAGATACGCCAGCCCACTCTTGAGGCGATTCTAAATTTGTTGACACTTTCACAGCCCTGCGCACGATCTCCGCAGCCCAGCACGTGCGTTTGTGTCACTTAGGAAGGCGAGCAAAGCACGCGCCATACGCACAAACACTCAAAATGGTACCGACCAGACTTTCTGGCGTCTCAGCTAGTCTCAACCAACGGTATTTAAACGGTTGTTTATATCTTACTATAGACGCGTGTACAGCGCTGTCACAGCTAGCCGGGGCGCGCGCTGCCCATGCACGAGGGCTCATTCCGTCTCGTGAGGCTGAGCACGGCCGCGCATCACCCTCTCCCGAGCGCGTGAGAGGGTGAGCTAGCGGCCGTGCTCAGCCTCACGAGAGCGGAATGAGCCCTCGTGCATGGAACGCGCGCGCACCGGTAGCTGTGACAGCGCTGTAAAGCGCGCCCTATGGTAAAGATATAAACAACCGTTTAGAGTGCGTTGAATGACTGCCTTCATAGCTCTGTGGTTAGCGCGTCTGCCTGCTGATCAAAGGGTCAACGGTTCGAATCCCAGCCGGCGCCGGTCTTTTTTATTTATTTATCGACCCGCGGCGTAAGAGGTTAGATAGCCAGATAGATAGATACATAGACGAAAAGTGCGTGAAGTATCCAAAGAATGCTATTCGCATTAAAAGGACATGTCGTGGTGTTAGGTCGTGCTTTTAGCATGAAAAAAAAAAAGCACATGTTGCTTTAACTTTGGGTTTTTTGTGACGCTTAGGGTAGATAGGTTATGTTTGCGCCATAAAGTTGGATCTTTTAGTGCCCAACGTCCATCAGCAGCTGCTTCTTTTTTTCCTTTTTTTCGCCAGAACTTTTATACATTTGAGCTTCTGTTCCGTACAGAGATGCATAATTCTGCACCAGGCGCATACTCTGCACATATAGTATCATTCACAGCACACTTTGAAAAATTGCTACAAATAAAATCGCTATTCAATATTTGATTCGATATTCATTTTTTTTTTCTTAATTCGATGTGGTATTTGATTCGATAACTACTATTCGGTATTTGCACACCCTAATTGTAAAACCCGAGACGTAGGACAAAAAAAAAAGAAATAAGGGGATGAAGCATCTTGAAGAAGCGTGTCCACAACCTGATTAACGACGTAATGTATTGAATTGCAAAGAAAAAATGCCCACTGTATGGTTTTTGTCAGGTACTCAGACTGAAACATATAACGTTTCAGTTACGGTTACCGTTTTTGTTTTTTAGGTATCGCTTACGCATTCCTAAGAACCGGACTTTTTCCAGTTCTTCAAATTAGTTTTATTGAAATGCTAGACAGCCGTTTTATAAAACTGTTTAAAGTAGTCCCAGATACAGTCGAACCCGGATATATTGAATTCAAAGGGGATCTCAAAAATAGTTTGATATATTGATAATTTGATACACAAAAATATGTTATATTAAGTTCCAGTTGAAATTTCTGCGCGTCTTGATCTCAGCTAAGAGTGCGCTGTGACGAGGCTGAGGGCAGAATGCGCCCATCTAACCTTCTTTTCTTTCCCTTCCGCGATGCTGATAAAGAGACTTAGGCTCAATCGGAAAAAACTGTCCTCGAGGTGTGCCTCTAAAAATTGGTTTTAGAACTTGCCCATAAGTGATAAGGCAATGGTCACTTTAGTCACTTAAAATTAAATAAAGACAATTAAACAATGAAGTCGTGTACATGTTTTTCATTGCAATCATATGTAAATCGTACAGATGTCGTATAGGTGTCTTAAAGATAACAGCTTCGCTGGTCCTCCATCTTCAGGTGAAGTGGATGGGGTCTACAATTTTACTCGCCCACGCCGTCAAACACAACAGCGCTCGTGTATCTCCGCCCAAATAGAACAGTTAGAACAAATGGGCAATGTCCCCAGGAGTGTCGCGTGGCGTGATGGTTACAAGTCGGACGTGAAACTAGTTTTCTTACCTTAGCGCCTGGGTTCTAGAATCTAAAATAGCTCTTTGACGCCGGCGTCTGCAACTGTATCCAAGTAAATACCATTCACGGGATTGCCGCGGAAGGTTGACGTTGTCGCAATCACAATATCTCCACTCGTCGTCAAAATCGGGGTGTCTTTTTTTTTTCTTTTTTGCGGAGAACGATTGGCGCAATTGCAACAGCTTTGTCCCAATCACGATATTTGTACTCGTCAAAAATGCACCGCTCAATTTTTTGGGGGCACGATTGAGCACGAGTGGCACAATTCTTCACATCCTTCTTCAACTACGTCCGACAGGCACAACGTAGTCTCGCTTCGGCCAGCTCGAACACTCGCGGCGGCGACGTGCATTTGACGAAGCAATGTTGAGCTTGCACGCGCTCTCCCTTGCACGAAAAACATCAAACAATTACGTGTCTCGGTTGATTTGTGGACGTCTAGCTTTGTAGAATGTCAGGCGTGTACACAAGTTTCCACTGGGACGTCAGGTAGGGCCAGTAACTTTTGCCACGGAGGCTAAATAAAACGAAATGCAGTGCTTTTTCTTGGCACTGTATGGTCCAAAAGCATACATTGATCTATCTTACGTCCGGTTTTCGACGTTCCATTTTCGATTTTCTGCCTATAAAAACTTGGAGACGCACGTGCCCATTCTTACTCATATAAATGTACAAAAGAAGCTGGTCAACCGGAAGTTATCTCGGCCACTAGGAAGTTTATGTTTACCTTGGAACACCATGTATAGTGTGTTGCGATTGTAGAAGTGTGGCAGATTTAGAACTAGAAACTTTTCATTATAAGCTCGACCACCGATTCCAACTAAATATTCTTAATCCTATATTTAAATTAAACGAAAATGTATTACTCTGGTATTACCAAATAAACAACACATTGGCACTAACTGTGTCAAATGGCCACGACCACTGATCTCTATGACAATTGCTGGATAGCGCTTCCTCGCTCCATGAGTGCTGCCATTGAACGGCCATCTTGCATGTAGAAAATTACACCATCTTCCCGAGGGGAACCATGGGGTGATGCAGAGCATCGTGTTGGTTCCGAGGAAAGAGTCAGTTGCGTGCTGACGTCGAGAGATGGCGCCACCGACTGCCCTAACGTTAGCCCCTACGCGAGCCTTCGTCGCGGCTCGCGGCAGAGAAACTTGGAACGCTCGCCGCTCGCCGTTTATTTTTTTTCACACTTGAAGGAGAGGCGACTAGAGGAGGAGAGTTGCGCGTGCGCGCGCGGTGTGAGGGAGAAGCGAACGCACGCGCAGTGCACGCAGCTGGTAGAGAGAGAGAGCGGAGAGAGTAACGCGCAGCTGTTGGAGAGAGGGAAGGAGGAGAGTTGCGCGTGCGTAGTGTGACTGCGGACTACGACGCCGACGCCGCGGGACATAGACCCGAGCAAGAGATGCTCCGCATCTAAAATCGCCTTCTTGGAGCGTTGCAAAGGCCGGTGGCAGCGATTTGAAGACACGGTTTATGCTCGTTCGTCGTCATTCGCCGAAGAAGTTTTTAAAACCTTGTGTAAACGGTTAGACTTGCCTTTGAGAACACGTGGAAGTTAGTTACGAAAGCGCAGCGCCGCAGGAAAAAGGCACTACTTGTCGAAAGCAAGTTTCACCGGTCTCGCAGCGTGATCAAAGCTTCCTTGTCATGCTGAAGTGCTGCGTCTCTGTGCCTTCGCATGCTTGGATACCGACTAAGAATTGACGCTGCGGCAAAGTTTTGAAGGTGTGTTGCGCGTAGATGTCTTCGCATCCTATATTGTCCACGAATTAAGTTCTGGATTGTTGAGCTGTTCCGGCGATTTGCTACCAATAAAGTGGGAAAAATTTGTGATTGCTATTATGCACTATTAACCATGGCTATGTTCCATATCTACTAGAATGGCACATGGCAGCACAAATACAGCAACGCTGTCGTTTTTGAACACAAAAGAATGAAACGACGAGATAAAAATTTCTTGAAACGCGACCCATATGGTTGTGTTCATTCTGTCGCCTCCGCCGTACCCCCATCCACCTCGTCTGTCGCCACTGGATCAAGCTCGTTTCTGGACCATGAGTGCCGCAAGGTACAAATGTAGTCGTCATAGTAAAGTAAAACGCTGCTCCCTAGGCACACACATCTTCACGCACATTGCACTCGCGAAACTCATACACACAGTGTCGAATCTTGCCATCCGGTTCGGATTGCTAGCACTACATTTGAATCGAGAAGGAGCGTGTCGGTTTATTTTTGCAATGAAAAACAGTGACACTCCAAAAAATGGGAGACTGAATGAGGTCACTGCCCGGGCGCACTCTGGACTCGCGTCTTGCCGAGTGGCGCTTTGGCTGGTCACCATGAGAGGCTGACGGGGTGCTTGATGCAGCCGGCCTTCACGGAGACGGCCCTGGGGGAGGAGGAAGTGCAAGAGAGGGCGGCGGCCATCTTCCCGGAGGACACCCTGGCCGCCCTGTCCAGCGCCAACTGGAAGGACCGCCTGGCCGCCGTGGAGAGGATGCGCGAGGTGGGTGGGCCTCTCCTGCCCCTCGGGGCTCTCAAGAGGGGCTTCCCAGAGAGAGCACTCTTTTGGTTTAAGAGGGAGCGCTGCTTCTTAACCCCTTGCCTACTAAGAACGAGCGTGACTCGTGTTTCAGTTTCGGCGCTTGTTTAGTGCACTCTCCGGCAGATGGCAGCACCATCATTGTTGCTCCACTTACCCTGGGTTGTTTGCTTGTTTGTGTTGCTGTTTTACAAAAAAGAAAAGCTTCATTGAGCAAACAAGAAAGAAAAAGTGGACGCAGTGTAAGCGTTTGCGCCAAAATATTTTTTCGGCACAGAGGTCCGCTTTAGCCGACGAAGAGATCCTAAAACTTCTTTTGAAAGTGGGTGCTCAGGCATATCTGACGACAGATCTTGCAGCCTTTCTGATTACCGTATTTTCTGGGCTTTTGTTCGCACCTGGTGTAGTCTGCGGGGGCACAATTTGGGGTAAAAAAATAAGTTTGCTTAGGTAGTCCGCACGCCGGGTATAGTCCATACCGTCTGCTCAGTCGACACAAATTTTTTTCATACACGATGCACCTTGACAAACATCTGCTTTCTTAGCTCACAAAAAAAAAAAAAAAAGAAAAAGCTTGTGATTTACATAATTGTAACATACTCTTTCATTCACAAAATCTGTCACTTCTTGTCATAATGAACGACCTTGAAAAAATATTTCCTGTATAGTCTGCACACACAGATGGTCCGCACAGCCTAAAATTTCAACTTTTAAACATGAAACGTCCGCAGACTATAGCCCGGAAAATACAGTAGTTGGAATCGGATTGTTCAATGGACGGTAATGGGAGTGATCAAAATGATGCAAAGCGTTGTCATCACTCCTACCAATGTAACTCTCCACCTTCCTGAATGTTTTCAGCGCTATCACACTGTCAAGAACTACCGAAGAGGACCAGAAGATGAGAAGTCCCATTTTAGAGCTAGTTACCACACCTGGAAGTCCAGGAAATGCTTTTGTCTTATTTTGATGCAAATTGCCCATTTAAGAGCAAGTTTTCCTGTACAGTCGGCAGAAAAAATTTGCGGAGCACGGGAGCACCAGCCGAAAAGACTGGCTGCGCCTTCTCACGGCGCGTTGACACTCTCAAGAATCCTTCTTTGCATATCCGCTTCCTTTCTCTTTCGCACTGATGTTTTTTCGCTCGCTTCTGTTTGACACCAACGAGATAACCGGAACTGGCGCAAGCAAGGTGCCGCGAAAAGTTAATTGTAGCATGTGCGAGCTCCATCAGTCATCACAATCGCTGAGGCAGATGCGCAGCAGGATGGCTGACAAAGCGACACCTTGCACCAGTCTCGGTTATCTCGTGCACGTCGGGCGGAAGCGAATAAAAAGACGCTACTGCGAGCACGAAAGGAAGCGCATTCTCAAAGCGTGAACTCCGGCCAAAACTCAAAATGAAATAAATTACTGGTATCGCTGTAGTGACACAAAATACGACCACAGCCAAAATATTACGTCCGTCGGGACACCGCATTCTCAACTAATGCCGATAATAAAAATGCGACCCGCCCCGAGCTGCTGCTCTTTAGCGGGCGGCCAGCGGGTTGCCGATCGCTAAAGCAACATTGGGCCGTGACGTCAGTATCATTCTCTTTTTTTCCTCCGGTCCGGGCGTTGCGCAGAGTGCGCTTCTTTGAGCCGCTACCACCGCTACTTCGGCTTGTGATTGGCGTGTCTAGCCGTTGCTTTTATCTGTAGCCCGTGTAGCTTCGGTATAGCCTTTTGTTTATTTGCTTGTGAGGACTCCAATACTCGTTTTAGCGAGCAACTTGGTGAGCCCAAGACTTCCCAGCTGTTCCTCAAAAGATGCCGAGTACAACTTGTAGCGCTGTGGGCTGCTCAAACAACCCGCTGCGCAACCCAGAGGTGCTTTTTCACAAGTTTCCAACGGACCGGAAATTGGAGGTGTGCGTGAACGCTGTTGGACGAGTGGACTTTGGACTTCGGCTTTACGCCCCCGAGGAAAAAAGAACGAAAACACAGACGTGTACAGCCGAACACACGCGTGTTTGGGCGCCGCGGCCCACGCCGGAGAGCCTCAAAGCTTCGTGTCTGGGACCGACGCGCAGCGCGAAAGCGAGAGGGCCCCCAGTACTGTACGTCACTGGCAGCGCGGCGTAGAGCAACGCCGCTGCATCCCCGTAGCCCCGATGACAATTTAGGCCTAGCGACAAGTACGGAAAAGCGCACGCACGTCGACAGCCGCCGAGTACGACACCGAACGAGTTCACTCGTTTTCCAGTCACTAGCTTTTGGGTATACAAGCGACAAGTATAGGGCATAGCGCACGCACGGCGGTGGCCGCCGAGTACGGCACCGAACGAGTTCACGGATTTTTCAGTCGCTAGCTTTTGGGTATACGCACTAACTCTTGCTGCATATGCTGGGTAACTACCACGTATATAGAATTAAAACAAAATCAGCTTACCTCCTATCTTTAGACGGCTAGCGCAACAGAGGTAGGTGCCGCTCGGCCTGCGTACCCATTGAACGAGAATGATCCTGACGTCACAATCCACATAGCGGCTGATTTCCAGTGTTGCCGGGGCCTCGAGCGGCTAGTTTCGGTTTTGTTGGCCGCGCCCCAACCAAAACTTTGAGGCGTCGATATCTTTAAAACTACGCACAATAACGCGAAAAAATTACACCTTGCAATTCAGGGACACTGACTGCACTAAAAACAGTCATAATCCCAAAATCGAAAGTATGGACCGGAGTTGCCCTTTAAAGGAAGCCGCTCGCCGTCAGAAGGCACAACCGGTCATTTCGGCTAACGCTTCCGCACCTCGCAAGCATTTGCTGCTGACTCTACATTCCTCGAAGAAAAAAAATGAGTAGGCAGGGGTTAATCCCCTATCACGTGGGTTCTCAACTAGCGCACACCGCCTCGGGTACTTGAAACAAAAGCTTGCGCAGCAGAACCCCGAGTTTCTGGGTTCAATCATCACCCTGGCCATTGCAATCTGGATGAGCATCATACCAGTGTGCGGTCGTGTATCACTGCTGCATGATGCATGGACCCCACACTAGCTGTTGCACTGCACTGGCTAAATTTCTTGTCTACAGCTGAGACAGCAGATATTCATTGAGGCTGACAAACTTCCCGGCTGGATGATCATATACGGAACATTGTTGTTGGGTTCTCAGACTGGGTTGCCCGGAACTCCCAAATTTTCTCAACCATCCCTGCCCTTAAGCGAGGCATTACTCCAGTTTAAAGCACTATTTGAGAAGATCTAGAGCCACTCATTGATGCGTAGAAGTATATGAGCCAAACAGTGTTCTACAAGGCGTTCAGCCTGCTATCGACCATGTCCAGACCAGGTGACAGTACATTATAACGCATAATTTGTGAGGTTTGCGTTGGTCTTCTTCTCTAGTCCCCAGAGCCGTTTTGGCTTCGTACAGATTTCGTTATACCATACGTTTGGATATAATGGACTACACGTGTTTACTCGCTAATGGACACACTTCTTCTCCGAAAATCGATGCAAAGTTGGGGAGTGCGTTCATTACAGCAGGGTAAGATGCTTGCGTCCGTATTTACTCGCATCAATGAACAGTAGATTAATGTTAGGAACAGTTGTTGCGGCCTGCTGAAACTCCCGGGCTGGATGCACCACTAGTGCATCCAGTCCTGCAGTATAAATAAAAACTGCGACAGTTTTTTAGTTTTTAATGAGACTTGAAAATTTTGCAGTGTTGCAACTACATCTTGCCGAAAATGTGGGCATTAAAGAGATTTCAGCCATTTTAACTTATTTATACCCCTTTCTAGTAATTTCTACATTTTGTCGGCATTTATGCCTACAAAGACAGAGATTGTTCATGAAGAGATGAATGAGGAACAAATGACAAAGTTCAAAGCGCATAACGGTTTTATTACTATTAAGGGGAACGTAGGATTAAAAACAAAAAATTACAAAAAAAAGTTGATTTTTGGAAAATTACTCTTTTGGTTTGTATATTCCATAAACTACCTCCTCTAATTATCAGCACCTAATTCACTGAGAAAATATGTTTAAAAAAATATTTACGAGGTCCCGGCGGCTTCCAAATTGCGCTGTAGACGCATAATCAAGCCAGACTTTGAGCAATTCCCGCTCTCTTTCAACTTGGCAGACGGTCGTCTTCTTGGTTTTGTTTTGAAGCGGAGTTTTTCTTCTTTTTGCCACCCTTCAAAATAGTGTCTGCCGCATAGCTTTGGCCTGATCAACGTTTCGCTCCTCTCGAATGCGAAGCAGTGATTGGCAAGCGCCCGCTCCAGGGAGTGCGCCACTACTATTAGCTGCGACGTTTTGTTCCCCTTTCGCTGCCATGGCTACCACGCCGCCCGGGCGCATCTCGCCACCTTGCTGGCCTCGCGTTGTCTGCTTGTTCTTGCACATTGTCAACTCCACTTCGCTTTTTGCCATCTTTACAATCGTTCGCAGCCTTTTGTTTTAGTAGTTTTGCACACTTTGTCCGCGTGTTTCGTGGCAGCCACGGATGCGGGAAATGGATTAGGAGACACGCATTCGACGCACGGTCTTCATTGCATGGCGACGGGATACCAGTGTTCATCGCGTCGCTACTTCAGATTGTGATTGTTCTGTCTATGTCAGCGGCGGAAGAAAAGAAAGTATGCAAGCAGACTTGCAGCTACTCCGCGGATAAAGCCGTTTCATGTGTCGCAATCTTGCTTGCGATTTTCGTGATTTTCGGTTGCAATGTTAGTCGCTCGACAAAAAACAAACGATTAAAAGTCGTGGACGATGACTTATGTGCATGCGTACTGTGTCCACAAGCTCTTCGCCGCACAAGAATGAAAATCGCGAGCAGAATCGTGCTACGTGAAACAGGATTAAAGCTGAAAATGTGTGTGCAACTCAACTGCCATTTTCTCAAAATGGATTTTTCCGCTGGCATTGGCGCTTAACCCAGTGATATCTGGGGAACTGTTTAATTAATTTGCATGATAGTTTTTTTAGTCTGTTCGAAAATAATTTTGAGGGCATGACAAGCATCCATTTTTAGAAGATTGTGTTAAAAATTTATAATACTCAAATTAAATTTGGTGAATGAGGATATAACCAGCAATACTGAAATTCAATGTTGTGCAAAAATTTTTTGGAAAAGAAATTAATAAAAGGAGCTTTGTTGTATCCTAGGGTGCCTATAGGAATGCTTGTAATAAATTTCACTTTCCTACTATGTTATGCTATATCTCCAGTCCTGGGATAAAAGAAGCAAGGAACCGTTCTGAAAAAATTTTGAAATTAAGAACCCATGGGCACAGCTTTATGAAATTTAGCAGTTACTCATATATGTGCTATGAGCATTGAGCGAGCATTGAATGTTTGGTACAGCCCAAACATTGAGAAGGGCTGGCTTGTTATCTACTATATGGCCCTCTCATTCTTTTTCCCCGCCATCGAAATGCCTGGACGTATGGAGACGTCGCTGCAGTCGAACAAAATGGTGACGCCCAAGAGCACTTAATAAGGCCAGCTCTGGGGTTTCTTGTCTGCGCACGACGACGCCATTGTGGATGGTGACTTTGCACTGTGCTGAAACTGTGGTGCCGAAATGGTGACGAGTCGTAAGAAAGGAAACTTTCCAGCCATAGTTTATCTAAGCGATGCGATGTCACGTGATAGACGTCACGGTGCGACTTGACCCAACATCACATGGTCGATGCGATATTGCGTCATGCGACACCTTTACGCGGCCTTGGGTGGTATAGTGATGTCACTGTGGACGATCGATTGCTATAGTCGGTGTTCAGAGTAAAGTCCTTTTTCCATCTTAGCAGAAGGAAGGCTGGAGAGAAGGCGACCTTCTCTCCAGCCTTCTCTCTGCTAAAGTGGAAAGGGGAGTTCCCCCAAACCCTTGACCTGTCACCGACTATATGCATTTAGGGCACCTTTGAGGTCTATCGACGAGACTGAGTTTTTTCTTCTCTGGGACACCCTGGGGTGCTGCAGGTGATGGACACGCTTGAAGGAGAGCTGCCCGTGCAGGTGATTGTCCGGACCCTGGGACGCAAGCCGGGCCTCAGGGACACCAACTTTCAGGTGCGTCCATGGACTTGGACCGGCGCCTTTCCCCAATTTGGGTGGGGGGATGTCCTTGTGGCTGGGGGACGTCCTTGTGGCTTTTCCAAATGCGTCGAAGGAATTCTTGAGCTGGGGTACATTGTGGGCTTTTCCAAACGGTTGACGAGCGTGGTAGACCCCCGTCCAGACGAAGGGACCACTAAAATTTGTTTGGCTTACTGGATGTTGTGCTTGAGAGAAATGATCAAAAGGTAAAGCTGGGTGCATCCAAATTATTGTTGGGTTGGAAAATGCAACAAAGCGGTTGGTGCTTACAAGGAAACATTTATTTGCCTTGACATAAAAATAAAGAACAAAACAAAAAACAACTATTTCTCGCTATTTCACGGCGTACTTGTTCCAGTAAGTCGTGGCTATACTTAAAAGGACAGTAAAATTTCAAAATACATTATTTTTTAAATGCCTAGGTGCCTAACAAAATAAAAAATTCCTGTAAGGGAAAAAAAAACGCTTTTTTTGCCCATTCTATACGTTGGAAAAAGTAATTTAGGTGAGTATGCTCTGCCGCGTGCCCCACTGTAGGCGCCACTATTAGTACTGGATTGATTCAGCTGCTCGGCCAAACAGTGTATGCGAGCCTAACCTAATCTAGTCTGGCACCGTCCGCTATGCTTTCGAGAGATCTGTTGGTTTGGCTCCAAAGGACAGTGTGTCCCCTCGTGGGAAGTACTAAGTGAGTGTTCTTCCCTGCGTGAGTGAGCCTAGATTGCAGAGTGTTTCCAACTGCTTGATCGAGGTCACGTGGCTCGTGAGCCTGCAATGGGAGCTGCGAGGAGGTGACGAAAGCTCGCCACACTGCAATCCATGCACACTGCGCTTGGTTTCACCCAGAGTCCTGAGACAGTCGATGCTACGAGCTGATCAGACTGCGCCATTTTCGCCAAATTGTGCCACAAACAAAACTCTGCTACATCTTCCGCCAAAATTCTATTTTTGCTAAGAATTGCACCGCACCTGTGCCGAGATGGTCTTAAACTAAGCCAAATAGAAATTTATTACCGTAATTACCCGTATCTAACGCGGCACATTTTTTCAGAAAAACGCAGCTAGAAATGGCATGCGCTTACAATCGGATACAGAACCGAAACAGAAACCGAAATCATGCTATCGACAGTCCCACTGCCATCGCTGTTACAAGATGGTGGCGTAGCTTTTCTGCGCAACACTTAACGTTGGCAACACTTCAGTCGCCGACAATCACTGATCTTTGCCGACAATCGTGGTCGCGATCTTGTTTCGTCTTGAATTTTGTCACTTTAGGAGCTCTCTTCTCTAGTGGTTTGCTTCGTTGCCAGTGTCACAAACGCAACCAGCAAATTCACAACGTTTTCATTACGAGGCCGGCCTCGAGAAGAAAGTTTGTTTATTCGCTGAGACAAACGGCAACAGAGCCACTTCGCACACTTTCGGTGTGCCTCGAAACTTGCGTCTGTAACTGGTGAAAGCAAAGAGAAAAGATCTTTGCAAGTCCACCCGGAAAGGATCCAACAGTTTCCCGATATCGAAAATGCCCTGGCCTACTACGTGAAGAAGCTCAGAGCCGACAAAATGCCGGTGACTAAGGAGATACCGCTTAAAAACGAATTGACGTGCTATCAAACGACGGTCTGCCGGTATCGGCGTAGCTTCCATCTCGCTGCGACACGGAACCGACGGAACCAGGGAATCTCTGACAAATTTGAGGGTTTCCTGCGTCGACTAGCGAGTTGAAGAATGTTGTCTTTAAATCGGAACAGCATGCGCGGTCAATAAATAGATTGGCCAAGGTAACCTTCCACATATGTGCACAAAACAAGTCTTCAAACCTTTTGGAATACAGTCAAACCTTGATGTAACGAAGTCGGTAAAATTGGAATTTACTTTGTTACATTGAAATTTCGCTACATAGAAATTTGGGGCAAACGTTAAAGAAAGTTTCACAAATGTTTCTCGGGTGCACAAAACTCACCGACGACACCTTTATTTCGGTTGAAAGTAGTTCGTCGTCTTTTTCTGAGCCACTCTTGACCTTATTATTCGCATCGCACTACGTTAGCATAGCCAGATGGCCTGCATCGTGTCTTTGTCTTGCTGTGTGCTCGTGGACCGCCTCAAGACATCGACCACGTCCACCACTTCACGGTTACTGGGCACATCGCAGGTGTCTTGCTCATCAGGCTCGCTGTCGTCCCCATCTTGCGAGTTGCCACGAACATCGCTAGCTATCGCCTCGTCGGTCACCTCCTCCGTCGCAATGACAGCAGAGTCGACGTATAGAAATTGTCGTTGAGGTCGACGTTCTAAGGGCGGCTCCATCGCCTTGGAGGCTCCATCACCCAGGACAACGAGAAATGCGCGCTTAGTTAGGCCTCGAAACGAACTACCATAAAATACCGGGCAAGCGCCTACTCAAACTTCAGAGATAATCACAAAAAATAGGGGATGGGCGCTTGTCTGGTCATCAATTTGACATATAAATGTACTGTGCGTATTTTCTCAGATCTTACAAATTTGGAGATGGGCGCTTAATATGGAATGGGCGGATGCGCGGTATTATACGGTATGCAGCGCAAATGAAGCCGACGGACGAAACGGCGGCGGCTCTAGTGTCCTCCAGTGGCCGTTCTGTACACCACACTCGCCAGACTCGATTGTTTCACCCTTTGTGCTTTATCGGTGGCCCGTTTCAGCACGTGTACTTCCCAAAATCTCCTTTGGGACCCAAAGGTGTGTGCGGAATTGTCCATGAAACTTCGTTACATTGAAATTTCGGCAAACGGGACTTTGTTACATAGAGGTAAAAATATACATGGCGTGCATAACGAAACTCTCGTTACATCGAGGGTTTCATTACATAGAAGTTTGTTACATAGAGGTTTGACTGTATTAAAACGTTCGTAGAGACTTCAGAACGTCGTCGTCTCTTTTAATTTAGACTCTGCCGCTCCACACGGGCCTAATATTTTATCTTTGAAATATTTTCGGCTTCTGCCACCCGTATCTACGGTTGGAACTTGAAGGAGCTCATGTGGCCCATCGATGGTTTCTGGCCGTGTTCCAGAACTTACTCGATCTAACTCTAGGGAAAAAGTGGTTATCGAAAACCTACCCGCGTCCAGAGTTTCTCTTATTCTTTGTTTTTTTGTCACGTAACATAATCAGCCAGGGTAACTTGGATCCTTTCGAGTAGGTTCGGAACGTAGCGTCGGTGTGTCGCGCTCCTGTGCGCTATGCGTCGTTTAGTTGCTGCGCTCGGAGTAGAAGTAAAGGAGTGCCGACTAACGCGCCCAATGAAACAAAAGGTGCCAACTTTCTGTCGTCAATATTTCCGTTTGATGCTTTAAACCTAAACAGCTCGCAAGCACCGTACCTGCTCCCACCGGATAATTAAGAAGCAAAACCACCGCATTGACCTTTCCTTTATACTATTCGTTTTGAACCAAAAATCAACGAAGGGTAAACGTCTTTTCGGGGAAAAAAACCCGACCGTCAAACGATTAAAGAACCGTCAATCACTATCTAACATTAGTACATTTAGCGATGGATGGAATTACCTTTTCATTTTCGATCGATGCGCTAACAAATGTTGGCACCTGCTCCAAAGGCGTCGGTGGCTGCTCCATACCAATATTTCCCCCGCCACAAAACCTGCTTTGCAAGGTTTAATGCTGCTTCCATCGCTGGCAGCATCGCACCATCGTGGTGTTTGTCACATTCTTGCGCATGTTCCATCGTTGCTGAACTAATTATGAACGGGAAGGGCCCCTGACTGGCGCATTGACGCCCCCTCGGACGTGGGCAGGTGCTCAAGCTGAAGCTGGAGGCCCTGTGCTGGGTGCTGGGGCGTGGCGGGGTGTCCCCTGCACGGCGGAGGCCTGCCTGGGGGACCTGGTGGACAAGCTGGGCGACGCCAAGAACGGGGCTGGGGCGGGGGCCGCCCTCACGGCCCTGGCCGAGGCCACCTCCCTGGAGGCGGTGGGGCCCCAGGTGGCTGCCCTCTGCTTCGCCCAGAGGAACCCCCGCAACCAGAGCGAGGCCCTGCTCTGGCTCGCCAACGCCATCCGGGAGTTCGGGCTCAGGGTGAGCGCCCCACAGTCGGGACTAGGGGCGGATTCGTGGGTGGCTTTGGGGGCTCTGCGCAGAGGGCGTCGCGTGCAAAACGTTGTTCTGGTCTACTTTGCTGAGCTAATGTTTGCGATGTCATCAGAAATATTCCTTCCTAAAAGAAGCTTGTGAATGTAAATTTGTTTATTACAAAAAGTTATTAAAAATATTTCGAAATCCATCATTGGTTCTTGAAGTAAAAAGTAAAAAGACGATGCAAAAACTGTTGTCAGTTTCGTCCTAATAAAAAATTTGCCGAAAACATAAATCTTTTTTCGAAATTTTTTTGTTCCTTCATGATTTGAAATGAAATCACCCAGATAAAATCGAGACAGGCTTTTAATCACCGCTGGCACCGCGCCAAGCGTGCAAGGATACACGGCCGCTGCCACCGTGAGGTGGTGGCGGCCCATTATAAAGATGTTAGCCCACCGGATCTAAAGCGCCGGATATTCAGAATTTCACGTGCATCTTTTCATTCGAATTTTTGAATAATTCAACCTAGTTTTGCGCGTCCCGTTGAGCTCAAATTAGCAGAACTCGACGGTCTTAAAATGTCGCCTGCGATCCGGGATCCCCGCATCCGTGCCCCTTTGCGGCGTCCTGTGTGCGTGAAAGACTCCCCTCCTCCGGCGTGCCCTCGCAGGTGCCCGTGAAGGCGGCGGTGGAGCATGTGCGCACGGGCCTGGGGGCCTCGAACCCCGGGGTGCGCTCGGCCTCCCTCTCCCTGGCCGGGGTGCTCTACCTGCACCTGGGCCCCAGCCTGCGCACCCTCCTGGAGGGCGAGAAGGCCAGCCTGCTCCAGCTGCTCGACGCCGAGCTGCAGAAGGTGGGCACGCCCCGCCACGGTCGCCCTCCCGTCCTCGCGTTGAGGGCAGGAGGCATCCCGGGCGATGCTCGGGATGCCTTTTCAACCCGCGTGCTTGCCGCATCCCAAAGGCTCGTCCCTCGATTTCTGCCTGACGTCACCTTAGAAGCGTCGCGTTACCGGTTGCGATCCCGGCAGCGTCGCGGCGGGGAACGTCGTAGACTACTGTTCCGCCGTCGCTCTTCGGCTCGACGGTCTGCAGGAACCAAAGCAGACGCGAGTTGGGAGCTGCGACGACGACAACAGCTCACATTCACCTGTTCTTTTTTCCTGCAACACCTACCCTCGGCCAGGGGGATTGCGTCATCCGACAGTCCGGCTTCTGCGTTGTCACTTCTTGCCGTTCCGGGATTGCTTTCAACGCACAAGAGGGATGGGACGCCGAGCATCCATCCCTCTTTGCGCGTTGTGCCCGAGCGGCAAGGAATTACCTCTCGACGCTTTTACGTTGTCTGGTGGAAACGGAGGGACTGCCTTCGAGGATGCAGTCGACACTGGCCGAAGGTGCGCTCGGAGCAATGTGCTCGAATGCTCGGTGTTGCGCGAGGTCATGGAACGCTCTGGGGCACGTGTGCCTGCATGTTGGCGTCGAGTGAAAATGCGGACGCTAGAGTTCCGTAAGCGGCGTACATAATGACGAATGAGATTAATTTGTTAGGTCGCGGCATTTGGGATGTCCAGCATGATGCAACGGTCGTCCTTGCATCACCGGTCAAGACAACTCTCTGACTTCTCGGAGTGCTTCACCTTGGGATGAAGACCACCACCCCAGACGACGTTTTCATTTGTCTCTAGTCCTACCGCTTGTCCTTTCTTTTCAGTGCGCAGTCTTCTCGAGGCATTGTACGGGCTTTCGTAATGGTCCCGTCTTAACCCTTTGTTGATGAGTGTTGCCTCTGGGCAACAAACCGCGTAATAATTATTTTTTTTTTATAGTTTTGGTGTGTTTTTTTATTTTGTTTTTTATTTAGTAGTCTGGCAACAGCCTGGAAGGTTGAAACTATAGCGCTTTCTAGTGGAAAAATATGCAAATAGATCACAAGAAAAAAAATTTGCGCACAAATACTCGTGCGATTGAGTACGTTTCACCAGATTTTTGGCCAAAAAATATGGATAAGTGTTTTTCTTGCCACTAATTGTTTGTGATAGATAATTGTTTTACTTGAGGCTATCGTATGCACAGATATTATTTACATTTTGTAGTGATCCATGGAAGTTATGCGAGGGAGCCACCTCCGGACTTTTGCCTGGTGTTGCCCACAGGCAACAAAGCTTAGAACTTTGAAGTTTACCCTAGCATTTTTTTTTAATTTCAGCTCCATTCTTTTATTTGATTAGGTTATAAACATTAATATCTTAAAAATAAATGTTTTAAGCAATTTTCGTATACAGTCAAACCCACTTATTATGATCCCACATATACAGTCTACTCTCATCAATTCAAGCTCTCTTAATTCAAACTTGCGGATGATTCAAACTAACATGCAGGTCCCATCCTATGCGTCTCCGTGGGAGAGAAACTCCTGATAATTGAAACTTTGCTTTGTTCAAACAAATTTTCGGTCCCTCTTCAGTTTGAATTAACGAGATTCGACTGTAACGACCTATCGGTTATAATGACCAGCTTTCAGAAAATATAGGAATTCAAGAC
>JAZHYW010062900.1:0-29347 GCA_037355805.1 Ixodes ricinus
CTCCAATGACCACAAAATATATTTGAGAAGGGCTATAAAAAATACATTATGCGTTTTGTAAGAACGAAATGCTAGATCATGGGGTAAAGTCGTTCGAGAAGTGGTCAACTTGTAGTATACAGGTCTACGTAATCGAGCTCTTGAGAACAACAAATGATGCGTGTTAGCTAGACTTCTGTGTTATAAAGTAACAAACCGCCACGGCTATAAAATCTTACAGCAGCTTCTTATTGTAATTCATTCTTCACACGTCATGATAAACGCGCAGCTGGACGTCTGCGGAACGGTTAACTGTCTACCCTGTTGAAACAAAGCCATATGTCAAGAAAACATGCCGGATCACACTAAAAAAAATTAAAAACACATGAATATCGGCACAATGTCTTTCAGGTTTGTGTAAGCCGGCAAATGACTACTCTTATCGTCTTAGTGAAGTTCACGCCAATTGTGAGATGACAACGTCTGCTCGCTTTTCCCTATAAAAAAAGGAAAATTAAAATCCCTGAATTATGCGCGTGAGTCACGCACGAGATTGAGATGTAGTGAAACGTCATGAGCATAACAAGGTGAATAAGAGAGTGGCATTTCTGTAACATACTTTGGCGCCTGCAAAATCGAGGCAAACTAAATTACATTGTAATATAATTGTGAAAAGTACAACGGCATGTTGCTATTGCATTAAAAAATTTCTTATTTTTAGACGCGATGATTTGTTTACCCCAACACATGTGCGTAATTGTCGATGCTATTCGGGAATAAAAAGTGACGCTACTTAGAGTATGCTATACTTGATAAACAGCTTATCCCTACGAGCAGTTCTAAAGGATACACAATCCGCGTGACGCACCACATCGAATCCTTCGAAAAATCAATTTCATTAGGCCAGTCTAAAGCGCCGGTGCCCTTAAAGTGAAATGGCTCCCTCAACCCCTTCGTCAGTTCCCGAATCCGGAGGTGAGCTGTGAACACAAACATCAACCGGACAGCGACCCACATAAAGCATCCCGAACGAAAAGCAGACCGTAAGAGTTCCCCATAGAGGAGGCGGTTTCTCTCAGACGATGACGTCACGGCCAACTTGCTTCTCTCATTGTGCTGAGAGACCGGTTCCGGGGAAAGGGAGGAAAGCGGTTTTCATCGAAGGGAGTGGGGGAGAGGAAGGTGCTCGCTATAAAGGCGCGTCTCGATTGAAGAGAGCACGCGGGAGATATTGTCGAGTGGAGAAGACTTTACCGTTGGTCACCCCCTCTGCTGTTCATCTCGTGCAGTCTCGTTCCACCGACGCCAAGCAACGAGATGATGGCCGTGCAATGCAAGACTGTGGCTGTCCTGGCGTTCGTGCTCGTCGCATGCGCCTTCGTCGCCGTCAACGCTGACATGACCGAAGAGTGAGTCGACAACTTTTAGAAAATCAAAACCCTCATGTTTGTGACAATCGCTGGGTAGTATGCATGCTTCCTGTAGTAAACGGGCCCCGTATGCAGGTGATATCGTGCAACTTCTACTTTCTTAATTTATTCATTCGCTAGGAAGCATAATCTAAAAGCGTTTAAATCAATTCTGAATAGTTCTTTTTTTATTTTAAAACGTTCTTGGAATTGTCAGTACAGTACTGAGATGGAATTTTAGGGTAACTGCATAAGGACTAGACTTTTTAATGAAAGTACATATGCAAGATTATGGTCACAACGTAACTAAATTCAAAATATTATAAACAGGAATATAAAATTGACAAATCAAACATTTGATTTATGGTTTCTCGCAGGACACCGTGAACGGGTATCTTATTTATTTTCGAAATACGTAACAGACTGCTGTGAAACACTATCTTTCCCCCTTGAGAAAGTAACATAAGTTCAAATTACCGTATCCTAACAACCGCTGTTTCTTATTCATAGTGCTTAAAGCAGTCATACGACCAAAGGCTCCAGAGACACGCACAGTTAGAAAGTCTCTGAAGAAGTTTTATAGATATTATTTAACAACAAAATCAAGACAAGTACTTTGATGCACTTTTTCTCTTAGATTTTGCTTTAACGCTCGAACATTCTTTCTTACTAGTAAGCAGTGTTGCGGTAAGACGTTACAAGTAACGGCGTTACAGGTAACGCCTTACTTCCTTTCCAGTAACGTATAACGTACTCTTTGCTTTTTCAAAAGAGTAAAGAGTAACGTCCTTACGTTACGTATTTAAAGTAACTGGTAACGGAGTTACGTTACTCGTTACTTTATCTTCCCAAGACTTAAAAAGAATTACACTTTTGATTTTTAGTGTTTCTAAGGTCAAGCCATGTAATTTTTTTGTGTTTCGCGTTTTCTTTTGTGAGTATCTAGGTGAAACCGTAATAAAGATAAGTACGATATCCAGTTTCTGCATGGCCATAATGTTTCTTTAAAAATATGCGACTTATGCATACCTGAACATATAAAACAGCAAAACATGTTACTCCTGTTGAAAAATAACGCACGTTACTTTTTATCGGTAATGGTAACGCGTTACTTTTATTTCCGAGTAACGGGTAACGTATTTCGTTACTTTTTTTCGGTAGCGCCTACAACACTGCTAGTAAGTAATGGGATGCTGTAGTATTTATCTAAAACATCATAAAGTAATGATACATATGTAGCATGTATATTGCGGTACCATTCAAGCATAGTGCCTTATGACTGAATCTCGTGACCAGACTATATACAAAAATCACAAAAACACCAGGTTTAAAATTACGAACCACCTATCATGTTTGTTTTCAGTGAATTCCAGCCTATGTTGAGGCTACATGATCGACGCCATAATAACTGGTCGAAGTGCTGCGCGATCATCCTGACTTTTATGTGTATGCTATTATGGTTAATTCTACACTAAGTATCGAGGTCTTGAGATTTTATGGGCACAGTAAACTGAACGCCAAACTTGAAACACCTGGCATCGGAAACACTAAAACGTAAAATAAAGATAGGTCTGCCCTGAAACAAATCTGACAATAGAAATCTGCCAAACCTGTAAGACGTCGCCTTGTTTATTATTATTCTCGATTCCTTCTCATATTTAGTTCCGGATCAAAAATGTCTTCTGCTCTCGGGGACGGAAACCCAAGGGCTTCGTAGCTTGATCGTGGACCGCGTCGCTACGGAGCGCGTATCCTACTGGGGTTCCGCATGACACATAACTTATAGAAAACAAAGTTTCGAACAAAAGCAAAAGTTCATTTATACAGTGCAATATCAACAAAAAAAATGTTTTTTTTCAACTTTCGTTTTTACTAACATCTTTAGCCACTGACAACTTCCTAAATCCCGGGCGTGGTCATTATGCTTACTCACATTGCTTCCTGATTCGCCATTTGGTGTTTATGTCGGATAATGACTGAATCTCACTGGCTGCCAATCGATAATGATATGCTTGGACTCACCACGCCCCACGTTTCTTAAGATGTCAATGCATAGCAGGTTTTGTTTAGCAACGCACGGCACGTTTTAGGAAGTTATCCTCTTCGCGCTTCGGAGACCTTAAGATTCTTGCTTCTTCCTCGTAATTTCGACAATAAGTACTCCTTATACTGCAGTTGTACGAACATTTCATCGCAGGACGCCTTCATAAAACCCGCATAAGCGGCGAATCGCAATTATTTTTTTTACCTCTTTCCTGTGTTAAGTTGTAGTAGTACATTTCAGTCGTCGAGCCATTTATTCTTTACTTCGTGTACGCCCTGCTCCATGCGCGGGTTTCATTCAAACCTCATTGTGACATGTCTGAAATGCCTGATGAAATCAACGTCGCGTAGAAGTAGGTGGTGTCAGGAAAAGTAGAAGTAAAGAACAGCTATTTTTGTTCAGATCATTGAAATATTCAAGCTTCCTACTATAAACCACCCATGAAGACCCACCGGGCCACGTTATAGAACTGAAAAACAGCTATAGTCATACGTAAAAACTGGAATTTTCAATTGACTCGTAAAAGGCGGGAGAATCACGAAATGACTCAGCTCGAAATACTTCCCTCTTTGAACGTTTATCTTCTAGGATATTAACCTGCGCTTCGACACCACAATTTTGTTGTCACTATGAACCGCTTTATTTATTTACCAATACTACAGACTTGATAATAATGATATTCTGATAATCATCGTCGCCTCGTTGACCAAAAAAGAAACTGCTCGGTTCCTGTCACCGTTTGACTGTTTACTCGTCAACCACGCTTTCGTCCTCACAATACTCTGGTCGGTGGCTTGGGGTCGCGTATATATAAAAACAAGGAACGCGAAAATTTTCGTTCTTTCATTTCTTCTGTTTTTATTCAGTATGTTGTCAGATACACAGCATCAAGTTCTGCGATAGGTTCATTAACAAACGCCAAATAAGAGTGCATAAAAGCTCTGTAAAAATTAAGTAAAAAATCGTTTCGAAGTAGATCTATGCAACCATAATGAAACAAGTAAATAAACTCTAACTCATTACCAAGTCTCCGCGACCTCGATTAATAACGTTCTTCTCGACAAAGCATTTGTGTGGAATCACTGCACTTTTATTATAATTCCCTTAGCTTGAGTGTCAGTGCAAAGAGCTTTATGCCTTCTTATGTAACAATAGTTACATATTAGGAGTTATAATAATGGTGTTTAACGGCATCCCCTAATTCACCAAAAAACTTGTCCGTTCTACCGTTCGATCGTGCATTTGCCCGCCAAGCTTAGCGGGAAATGGCCGCCACGTGACCTGACAATCATTCAATTGCCCAAATAAATTTGGCGGCAAAATTGGCGTCACGTGGACTAGGCACAAATTCAGTCTTCCACTTAAATTGAGTGGGAAGTTTCTCTTCACTCCACGGAACGACGGTTTAATGTTTTCTAAGCAACTTTAAGCAATCCTCTTTAAATACTTGCGTTTTATGCGTTAGAGGACTTTGAAAACAATATTCGCTGCCAATTTTTATAACAAATGACGCATGCATCCTTTAAAGATTGATATGACCAATATTATATATGCTCTCGTTTAATTTAATTACGACAAAGCTAGACAATGTAATTGTCTGCGAAAGTAAATATTCATTCTATGTGAGACTTGTTAGCCAATAAAACACTCGAAATGAATATCCATGCAATACAAATCAATTAGGTTGGGCAATTGATCGATTAACCTTCCGATTAATCGATTAAGGCTTTAATCGCGTTCAAAATTTTTAACCGGTTAATCGGTTTTTTAATCGGTACTCAAAAGAAGTCCGTTCCCAGCCAGGTGCTATGAGCAAGGTTCAATTCTCGCGCTCGCGAAGCATCTGACTGTTCGAGGACTATACATCACTGTTCTGCCGAGGCTAGACGAACAAGCCGGGCCACATTAATCGCGCCGCGCGACCGCCAAACGCAAGTGTTGAGAATCTCCTTACACATCCTGCCCAGGCAAGACAACAGAAGTCAGTAGAAACGAAGCTGGGAAGCTAACAACGCCATGGTGAGCGTCTGTTCCAGTAATAGGCCCGTAGCTCGTCAAGTCTGTGAGCAGCGCTCCATGGCGAAAGCATTAAATAGAATATTTGGCTCGCGTTTCTGAACGTGCGTCAAAACGCTTTCCCACTACAGTTTTCTATAGTCCGTTCCCTCATAAATGACAGCGTTGCAGAGGGCTACAAGAGCGAGCTCCGCGCTTTCAGTTGACCCTGCGAAAGCGACGCGCGCTCGTGCAGTGCAGCATCGTTCAGGGCGCATTGCATCATGCGCTGCTAGCAACGCTAAACGTGAAACTATACGAGCCACGGAAGCTATGAAAAGCAATGAAATACGTAAAGCGTCTGGAATGTTTAATGGGACGCTGACGGCGCGAAGCTGTACACTTCCTTTTATTTTAGTTATTTTAGCACGTTTTGTTATCGCGCAGTCTAACAGATGCTGACAGACGCTGCATTCGATACGTGCGCACGTGCGAAATTCAGACGTCTACAGCGCTGCCTAAATGGTGCTGCCAGGCAAGACAAACAAGCAGTACGCAAGCTGCGGACGCTACCAGCGCCATGGTTACTTGTTCCAGTATTCGGCACGTAAAAACGGACGAGTTCACGAGTATGAAAGGCAATCTCGCCGGAAAGTTTGGGTTTAAAGTAAACTCCAGCGGTGAAGTTTTTAACTCGAAGGAAGTCCACTGCATCATCTGCAAAAAGCCGTTTTCGTACAGTGGAAGCGTAAGTTCGCTTCAGTATCGCCTACGAGCGAAGCACCCATGTAGCTGCAGCAAGGACCATCCGCCAAAACGCAGACAACAATCAACGCCTTCTCATCGAGGTTCCTTTCTCTGAAAAAAGAAGAAAGCATCGCCCAAGCTCTGACTTCTTGTCTTCCTGTCGGAGAATGTGGACAAACTTCTTTGTCTTCGGAGCTGGAGCAAAAATATGTGAGTCTTTGAATCGTTGAACACTATGTATCCTCAATTCTAAATGTCCTTTGCGCCGTGTAACAGAGAGTAAAATAAGTCTTCAAAGGCAAGACGAGTTGTTGCATTCTTTTTAATATATTATTTATAAAAATTAACGCAACCGATTAATCGATTAATTAATCGATTAAAGGGTGGCGATTAATCGGAGTTAAAATTTTTAATCGACGCCCAGCCCTAAAATCAATCCAAGCGTATGCAACGTAAAAAATAAAATGAGCATTGCATGATGATTGCACGAAAATACATATCAGGATCAAACAATCCAACGCACGTTTTCGCAGAATCCCCCGGAACCGAAGCGATATAAGCATGACAGCGATCGACACCCATCACCTATAAACAACAGCAAATTTCTTGATTTAAAATACTCTCTTTGTTTTTTCTTAGCATAACCATGCAAACACCTGCAATATTAACTGTAGCTAATTTATAACGGTATAGTTATAATTTTACAAACTGATCTTGGTCCGTGCAACAAGATGAAGGCGCTCATAAACTTGAAGTTGATAAACGCTCTCGCCAATCAATTTTGATTTTATTCCTTCAAAAAATATGCGACCACTGAGAAATTAAAAAGAAAAACTGAGAGAGTTTTCTACAGTTAATATTTTCATAAGAAAAAAAACGAGAGGTTGCATCCTCATGACACCACCATGATCAAAAGCCAATCATATCTGTACACTTTTAAAGGAAAACTGAAGCGGTTCTGTATTTGATTAAAAACACTTACATCGTCTTCATTTGGCCTTAAGAATCATGAATATAACAAATATATATTTTAGATTGATGTGCCAAGTAGCCACAACACCGCTTTGAGAACACCGCTGAAGCCCCACCTCCTACCCGGCGTGTTCAGGGAGAGGAGGTAATCGTGACGTCAGGCAGAAATCTCAGCATTCCCGCGCCTTGCGCAAGCCTTACCCTAGCAGTCAAAAGCGCTGTACAAGTTCTCTCACAAGTAGCACGGACAAGGCGGTTGAAACCTCTGGGTATAACGACACACCCGGCGGTTAGTTCTTCGGTTTTTCTGGCGTAGAGCGTTATGTTCGGCTCAGATTCTTACGATATTTGAATTCACGTAACGAAAATTCAACTCCATCTTGTGTGTTTTTTGAAGAATTTCTTCAACTTTTTTATAAGCACAAACATACAAAATATTTATAAAATGAAAAATATCTCCCTAATATGAATATTTGCATCCGTCTCTACTTTACACAGAACATATTATGGTTCCAGATATTTCCTTTTTCCCTGCTCGCTCCTATGCACAGTCGCGCTTCTGTTCTGGGTGAAGAGCAAAGAGCATTGTTTAGCGAAAGACTAAACCCTCAGTGGCACATGTTGACAGTTTTTTTTTTTCTTTTTCTAAAATGAGGATTAGTTGTTGGAACCCCAAAAACGGAGAACAAAACTTTTCAAATGAAACACAGCAAAGACTATCGTTTAAATTTTAACACAATCATTTAAAGACTATCATTTAAATTCTAACACAATAGTTTTTTTAATCGCACACCAACAACTCTCAATACTTATGAGTCAACAAAACAAAACAAGAAAGAAATATCACTTCGTACGAACGAATATAATTACACGGGCGCAGATAAAGGCGTCATATCTACCGCAAACACGCAAATTTTGGAGGGGGTGGAAGGTACGTCGGCAAGAGGATTTCTTTCGCAGCGCCATAACGGTCCGTAGTCTATAACTCGGCAAACAACGAATTATTCAACGGACTCGCTAAACTTCCGTCTCCTCTCCCGTAATCTCCGGGAATCAAACTTGACACGTACTGTGCGGGCATTCAAGCTCGTCAAATTCGCCTTCCGCGTTTTCCTAATTCCATTTTTTTCGAGCGCTTTAAGCCCAGAATCGAGCGCGGACCAGAACGGCACGGTAACTCCAGGTATAGATTTCCATTCCTTAAAGCCGAGGCGATTCCCACAATCTGTACACTGAGACAAAGAAGGCTTACTTGCGAGAATCCCGAGTTGTGATTCGCACGCACACGCGGCGTTATGCTCTGGCTGGCTTTGAGCGTTCCAACACGTGGACCATTGTTTCCGGTGCAGATCTCGAACGGCACCCGTTTGCGTTCGGCAAATCTATAGATCCGTTGCAATAAGCTTCGTAGTACGCGATTAGGTTGGGATACGTAACGCTTCACGGATAATACACAGTCCGCTGTGGCTGGCATTTTAAAAACTCTTTATTTTGTTTTAACACTTTCAATATCAATACTAGTTCCGTCATCTTAATATTATCGTATACGTAACGCCCTTCAAATTTCAACGATGTTATAGCTGGTGTAGGGGCCGGAAGTGCATGTTCCTTGGCAGCCATTCTGGTACTTCACTTTCTGTTTGATTTAGCCACCTTCTTCAAATTCAAGTACTGTAATATGGTGGAGGCGGCAACACGCATCTAGGAGTGTCGTTGGCATGTGTGTCTGTGTGTGATGAGGGGAGGGGTGCAAGCCTGCCGATGTAACCAAGAAACGTTGTAGAGAATGCTCTCGGTGAAGACCAACGGCGAGCATAAACAAAACTTGGAAGAAACTATAAGAGCCAACGACCCATGGCATCTTCAAAGGTTCAATAGCAGGAAGCTTCGTGCACTCAACCGATCCCGTATATACCGCGATACCAGACTCCCTGGGGTTCAACACACGGTTCCAGTCAGAGCCGCTTTCTAGTTTGTTGCTCTCAGTGACATTCAATCAAGCTGCGTCAAAATTGCAAGCCACTGGTCTTTCTCTGTTTATGATTGGTTCAGCGATAAAGGAACGCGTACACAATCATGACGAACACCATGATGGTGATCTCTTTGAAGCTGTCTGATTGTTCCCATCAGCTCGTAGCATCGGCTGCGTCTGGATTTAAGATGAAACAATGTATAGAAATATACAAGCTGTTCTTTTATTTTGTGCTTATATTTGTTAGAAAAGCCGAGAAAACTACACTACTTTGGTTTGTGCAGGTGAGCTATACAACCAGGGGGGGGCACCGCAACGATAAGTCGAATAGTTAACGAAAATCTGTAATTAACGTATTTAATATTGAACATAAACGTGTGAATAAAGTCAGCTACTTGCTGAGCTTCATCAAAAAATCACTAAAATGGGTATTTTATCAAGGTTTCAAGCGCGTTAGAAGCGCGGTAGTGGCCTAAAGTTACCGGTCGTGCAACACGTGCAAGCTATGGTGGTGTGAACACGCGGATGATAACACGGAGCGAAAGTACACAGGCGAGCTGGTTAGGAAGCAACATAATCTCAACCTCCTTGTCTCGGGGTTTAGATTGTGATGTTCACACCACCGCGCGCTTATCATCAGAGTTTCTGCGCCACTCGCCTCGAGTATGTTGCACGAGTGGTAACTTTAGAGCACCGACACGCTTTCTACGGGCTTGAAATCGTTCTAAAATATACTAATTTAGTGGTTTTCAATGACGCTAAGGACGTTTCTATTTGAAACCATATGTTTTTTCTTACTAACAAAAAAGGTCATTACGACATTTTAGTTAATTATTCGACTTATCGCCATGATTAGCCCCAAGCATTACGTCGATACTTGGCCAGTGTCGGTGGAAAATCGGCCCTAAAATCGGCCGAATGTGTGGTTTTGCACCGCGTCCCGACATTGGGCAGGCATTGGCGTACCGCCGTTCCGCCATCGGCCTAGTATCGGCGGGGCACCGTGCGAGTACTGAGCAGATTGGACTGTCGGCCAGGTATCAGCCAGATATCGCCTCATGCGTCTGCTCTGTATCGGCTGGACATCACGTATGCGCCAGCTTCGTATCGAAAATATCGGCAGTTTTGCGCGCATGTTTATTGCCGATATAGTGCGCATCTCGCACGCATACACGGACAAACGCAATTGTTTTGTATCGTCTCCCAGAGGTTTATTAAATCACTAATATTACACACAGCTCGTTCTCGGGCACAATTACAAAAGTGATACTTGTCTGTGGAACGGAAAGAACAATATTAAATAATATTACACTCTTTTCATGGCAAGCAACACTCATAATTCAAACACGAACGATCGTGGAGATCACAGAGCGTCAGTAGATTGTTCCAATTCTCCGATAACTATACCCGATACTCCGCCGCCACCTTTTTGCATACATCGTATCATTATATGGTATCATTATCGGGGGAACCGGAGGTATCAAAGTGATCTATTAAAACTTTTTATTGAGTCGGAAGCAGGACTACTATTATATGAATACTTGCAGTGTACTTACGAACAAAAAAGATCGATATTATGTAATATGTTATAGAAGCACAATCCGACTCGGGAAGAACACAGCAACTGAAACACAGAGATGAGAAAAATAGAAGGTTGACCACATTCAACGGAAGTCGCTCTGTCTCCGATGAGCAGTTTTTCGTTGAAGCGCGTCCAGCAAATGAACTTTGACGAATCACACAATAACTACCAAAAAGTTGGCATGGGCATATTCTGGCCGTTCACGACGAAAGACCATGGCCGCGACTGCAACGCACAAAAGCAGCAGAACACTGAAGAGCCCGTTTCGGAGACCGGACATACGTGGCTCCCTGACCATCACCGTAACTCGGTAAACGGCGAAAACTACGGCCCCAATGAGCCCACCAGCACGTCAGAGCGAGTCGCGTAGCAAACCCTCGTCCAAGTGAATTTGTCCTACCGAGAGCTTTCACGTGTTTCGCGCCACCCCTCTAATTTGCTTAAAGCAGCCGTCGCTCTCGCTAACAACCACACGAAGACACAAAAGAAGGTGGGGAGGCTTAACAAAAGGCGAGGTCAAAGGGAGATGGACAATGTAGGTAAGCTCGTCTGGCTTCTTTCTCTGTCTTTCTTGAGCTAAAAGTAAGCAGATTCCGTTTTGCCTAATATTTTATCAACATCGGTTTTCATTCGGTCAAGAAATCACAATACCTCGCCAGCGTAGCCGATTCACAAACGACACTCTCGAAACTCTAGCAAAAAGCGGCGGCGGGTACGGTATGTAAGGATGGCGTCGGCTCGACCCATCAGATACTTTACAGATATCACCTGAATCAAAATGGTATCGGCACATTATTTCCGATTCGACGCCAAAATCGACGCAATTCTGTGTCCTGCCTGGGACCCTACATTATATCCCTCTGGCCGCTTAACTCACCTGCAAAGATCACGTTAGTATAGCTTTTACGGTTCTCCTAAAACAAATTTGTAAAACCTAGAAGAACACCTTGTATACACTCAATATTTTCCACTTTAACGCCCTAAAAAACAGATAATATGATCAGTTCTCTTTTTAAGCTATCAAGTTTAAGCCACGGGCCAATTAGGTAGCTCCTCTGCGTCGCGTGACTGTGTCTACTCTTTACACATGGAGATCCTGCTCACGTGACGCACGAACGATCTCCGATTGGTCGAGTGGTCGGGTGGCTCTCGGCGCACTAAGGGCTGGAGAACGAACGGATCACGTCGCAGACCGAAGCAAGAGCAGGCCCCTGAGAGTCGGCTGCTCCTCAAATGGACGTCAATTGGGGAGAAGCCCACTCCGGGGAGCCGTAGGAGCGGTTGGCATTTGGAGCGATTTGTTTTCGGGTCCAAGTGCGCCGTGCCAAGTGCCCTCGCCCAGACCGGAAGTGCGGTTTCATTTCCTCCTAGGTTGGCCAGATGAGGTTAGCGCCCCAAGGACAATATGTTTGTTTTTCTTTGCTTCGCCCTTGTTTTGCTCTATGAAGAAAAACAAACAAATCCTGATTTCCATGCTTATTTATCGCGAGCGAGCGTATAAATCCTCGGGGAGGCTATTTTAATATTGAAGCACAAAATGTTTTATACTGTATTCGGCTCAGACATCACTGTAAACAACGTTGTTTTCGAACAAAATTAATTTGTTAGGTTGTAACCTTTTTCACCGCGAGAAGTTCGTCCCATTGGGCGTCTGGTGTCTCAGCTTTAGAGGAGAAATTTAGCCATTGCAGTTGCCACTGCAAGTCTCTGGTTCTTAACCTGCACCACGCAGTAATGATACACAAACCCACGCCGGTACGATACTCATCCAGATCAAAACGGGAAGGGGTGGGGATGGACGCCAGGATCCCTGGGTTTTGCAGCGCGAGATTTCGCTCCACGTTCTCCAAGGTCCGTTTCATTAACGAACTCGATCATTTTTTGCCCTGACTTACAAGCAGTTTATTAACAAACAAAAAAATCAAGTTTTGAATTCTAGAAATAAAGTACACTCCATCGTTGTTCTGTTTCTAATTAACAGCCGAGAACGTTGTGTACAATCGAATTGCCGTCTATAAATCAAGCGAATTTAAGAAAACAAATAGTATTTAGGGTTTTGTGTTTTCAGTAAATACCGGTAAACACAAAAAATTATACCCTGAGCTGGTTTCATTGAAAACCAGCGAAAACCAAACAAACTCTGAATTCGAGCTGTCCGAAAAATCCCAAACTTCTTGAAAAGAAATCTCTATCTACAGCTGTAGCTTCCTGTTAACCCAAAACAGAGCCCCGATTAGACTTACAGCGAGGCTTGTTCTTCCTCCTGAAACACAGTCCTTTATAATCTGTCCTTTATGAATGGGCACAGGAACGTTTTCCAAGTATTCGGGTCATGCGTGCGTTCTTCCTAAGATAAAGGAATCTATGTGCGTGCCCTATTTTCTTCGGTAGAAGCACCGATGCAACCAAAGTTTTCTACGAAACCAAAAATTGATACCGAATAACACCGAATCTAATACAACAAACTCCGTATAAGAACAACGTGAACTCACGAATTCTCTGAAAAACAAACCCCAAAACACGGAACCCTAGTTATACCCACGAACTGTGGGAGTACGGTTCACTACGTCAAACCCGTTTATAACAAACAGCAGGAAACGCTACGATCAGTTCGATATAGCAAGTAGTTCGATATAGCAAAAACCATTTACAACGAACTTCCACGATGCGTTCGTTGTAAGGCGAGAGCTTCTCTCTGTTTCTCATCTCTTCACTTCCACCTTGTAACAACGCGCTGGAAAGATGTTTTTTTTGTTTTTTGCATGCATGCAGAGTTTTTTTTTTTTTCTTAACTTATATCCTTTTCTGAATCGCTTCTCTTCATGGGCAAACGCATTAAGATGAAAAGTATTCTTTTCTCTGTGCGTGCGTGCAGAGTGTAACTTTTTTAGCTTTCTCCCCTTCTGAATCGCTTCTCTTCGCTTAATTTTGTTCGAAACTTCAGCTTTTGGAATTTTCTTTCGTCCCTACTTTTTTTGGGGGGAAGGGACATGCTAGAAGACGATTGTTTGCGCGTTTTTGGAAGCCTTCCCGGGGGGAAAAGTTCGATATAGCCAATATGTTGTTCGTTATAAACAGTACCTTTTACATGCATTTTTATTTAAATTTTCCGTGAGTTCGATATCGACAATAATTCGCTGTACGTGGGTTCGTTCTAAACGGGTTTTACTGTATAAGCACCGATGCACCCCGATTTTTGTACAAAACCAAGAATTAATACCGCAAAACATCGACTCCATCAAACAAATAAACTCCGAATGAGCACCGCCGAATCCTCGCAAACATAAAGCACTAAAACATGGAACGCTAGTTATAATCACCGACTGGAAGAGTACGGTTCACTACAAGCACCAAGGCACCTCAAGTTTTGTACGATACTAAGAATAAATACCAAAAAACACCGAATCTATGAAGAAAAAAATTAACTCCAAATAAGCATCTCCAAATACACAAAAAATCAAAAAGCTTCGAAAACCCAAAACTTTTGTTGTAATCACCGATTGGGGCTGGCCTCCTCTATCCATCGCCCCAGTTCTAGTACTCGGTCGCTGCCTTTCGTCGTGCTTATTTTGTGCTTATCTGGTGAGTGTCGAGTGTGCGTGCGCGCGCTCGACGCTCACGAAACGGTGAAGACTTATCGAAGGTAGGATGCACGCGCTGGACGCTGAACAACTGAAAAACCTTCCCTGCCGTCCTTATTCGGTCGGTGACTACAGTTATGTCTCGTTAATTGGGGAGTTTTGAACATAGAGGGCCTCGAACCCTTTGAGTCCCCTAAGTAGCGACGTCATTCAAAGCTTGCGCAAAACTGCCCGTGAAGAGGAGGGCACCACAAGCTGTTTGGTGTATCTAAGGCGTTTGGGCTCTTTATACTAAAGTTCTTCTCGTAAATTCTCCGCTACATAGAACGACCTTTCCGGAAACAAACGAGATAAATGTACATTCGTTTTCATCACGTCACTAAGGATGGTTTGTTGCTGTAATGAAGGTGTCCCTATCAACGAGACATGAGCGTGTAGTTAGAAACACTGACTTATTGGTAGATCATATAATGCTCTCAAACAGAATGACAAGTCTGGAAGCTCGTTCTGCCCTGCGTTCGAGCAACTTTGACTTTTTTTTCCTCTTGTAGGATTTGTTTGCTTTCAAACCCTACAGCGAACGTTGACGAAATCATGGCGTTACCTTCCCTCGAACAATTTCGCACGTCGGCGAATGTCGTTCGAGTTCACTTGTCCACATCAATTACTCGCGCTGGATTTTAGATTTAGTTGATATCGGCATTGCGCGTAGGAATTTCGTTGTGAGCTTCAAAGCGAGATTTCTTTTGATCTATATCGGCGTACAAGTTTCAAAGCAACCATGCAAGTTTTATTTTGTTTTTTTGAGAAACGGAGTAACAGCTTGGCGTGCAAGTAGGCACTACCGACACCACTATCGCAAAACAGCCTGCTAGTTTGATAGTTTTAGTTTTCTTTTTGAAATATTTCCAACAGTACTGTAGCAGCACAAAATGACCATTCAAAGTTTTAGCCGGAAAATATGCGACCATTCGAATAGTTTTATGTGTTTTTTTTTATCATTTTATGTTCGCCTTAGATAGAAGGATGCCGCCACCACGTCAGAGATTCAGAGACGGTTTCAACTGGTTGTGCCTGTGAGTGCGCGACGAGAGGTGAATTTTTACCCACATGTTTCAGGCTTAAAACCTGAAGCACACGTGACCACAAACCGTGTCGCGACGCACCTCTCAGCGGGGTAACCATAACAGCGGTAGCTTATGCTCTGACGTGGCAGAATGCCGCGTCGCCGAGTCAAAGCGTCGGCGACGGTTCCCGTGGCTGCACTGCTCAGTCGCGCGTCGCAACTCGGTTTTGCTCATATACGTGTTTCAGACATATGACGTGCTCCTGTTGCACCTCCTCGCCTACGCATCTTCGTGAATGGGCAGCACCACCAGAAAGACGAGACCGTAGAGCTGAGTTTTTTTTACAGCGGAGCTGTTAAGGGCTACCTTCCCCAGAATTGTGTCTCCCGCAAAGAAATGTCGACACGAAACTCTGGTTGCCGCCGTCGCTCATAGATGGCGGTAGCTGTCCAGAGTGTTGTGTTTGCCGGTTGTCCGGTTGCCGCCGTCGCTCATAGATGGCGCAACATTTCGAACCTTTCCACTCTGGCTTGCCGACTTGCGGCCGGCCATTACTTCATTCCCACCATATAGTACAACTTCGCTGGTCTTCCTCTTCACCAAAGTGGAAATGCTAGAAAGTTTTCTTCATCAGCGAAGGCTAACGCTGGACACAAATTGGAAACAAGCGCTGCTTCAGCGCACTGCTTCGAGTCAAATTTGAGGCGAATGTTCACGAAGTCCTCGTGTCCAACTCTGTGATCAGCCTTGTCCTTCACTGATGACGACATCTCAATCAGCACTACGACTTTGTTATCTAGGATGTATTACGATAATATTCTTTCTCATCCCTTGTTTGAAGATATCCGGCGGCATTGAAAAAATGACGATGAAAAACGTAATCACCAGTTGCCTTCATCGAAAATCTTTGAAAGGTTGTTTCTCCGCTACAAATTTTGTGTATTCCCTACAAACTGAACCTATCCTAGCATAAAATAGCGTTAAAACCATGAATTCAAATATTAAACAATTAGGTAAAATAAATTGATTAGTCAGTAGCGGGTTCCCAAACAAGTGTATTCCTTACGCTGTATCTGGCCCTCAATGCGGGAAGAAATTAATTCAGTGATCGTCATCCCCATTCTCCCATCAAATGTCCGCTAAGGTTGTTTTTTTTTAGATTATGTGGTGATTAAATTTAGAAACTCTGTCTACCCCTAAGCTTCGTTTGACCGAAGGGGTGCACGGCGCGACACAGCGCGGACGCAACATTGGAGTTTTTAATGCGTGAGCATTAGAACGCTCGTTTCCACGAAAACCCGCCGGTGTCAGTCGGTGCGTCAGCGCCATGCATGACGTCACAAGGAGAGAGGGGATATCGTGTTTAGACATTCGATGACTCAGCACGGCGCGCCTACGCGCGGCGCGCGTGGTTGCACCAGGGCGGGAAGAGAGGAAGAGGGTGACGTGTGCTGACGTCAGTGCTTCGAGCCTATAGGAGCGTCGCACAGCTGGCGCAAAGCCAGAGAGCAGGGACAAACCGCGGCGCGGTGCAATGCCCTTGGGAGTGCGGGCGAGCTGATTTGCCACTGTGCCGTCGCCGGGGGAACTAACGCTCACGCATTTCCATCGGATGAATCTCATTGATCGTTTTTGTTTCTGTCATACGTTTGCCGATGAAAACGTTTTGTTTGTTTCTCTTTGTTTTTCATTTTCTTCAGGCAGGTTATTGGCGGGAACCAAACGGTGTAGCTTATCACTGCCCTGAAGGAGGACTTCTTGAACGCTTGTAATTTGTATAACAATTTTAAGAAAACAAATAAAACAAAACAAAAAAAACGGCAATTACCTCTTCCCGCCAAGAGTCTCGCAATATGCACCTCACGCATTGCAATTTTTCCCAAACTTTAGGGCGCGTCCCTCGAGGGAAGTCGTGACAGATTCAGTGGGGGCAGCGAAGCGCTCGGGAACTTGAAAAGTTTGAACTTCGCTTCTCCACTGTGTCGTCGATGTAAACAAAGTTGCAGCTCGATATTGAGCCTGAACTGACAGTTGGGTGTCCAAGATCCGCCTTCGAAAATTTGGCGATTTGAAGAGCAAGCTCACCTTAGCCATTATGAACAGTCATTCCTGCAGCCATGAATCTCTTTGCTTTTCTTTTGCGATGGTTTCGAGGCCAGATGAGTCACTGCTATATCAACTGAAGAATGTAATTTCTGCGTCAGGATTACACGTTACCATGTATGCACTGAAATCTAAAAGGTTGTAGCATGAAGAAGAAAAAAAAAGGCGGGCAAAAGAGGGGGGGGGGGCGTGTTCGCGACAGCGACACGGTATGTATTCTTGATTAATTGAAGGGCAGCGGAGTTGGAGAAGCATTGACGTATGATGACTTTGCGTATGATTAGTTCTGATTTCGTATATGCCTCTTTCATAAATGCTATTTCTTTTTTTTTTTCGCTACCTCATTACTTTGCATAACTCGTCGACATTTTATTACGTTTTAACCATACACACAACAAACGGCTCTATAACTAAGTTTTTGTTTATGACCAACTCCGTAATCGGCAAAACACCTTAGAGACGACACGCGTAATGTCAGCGTATTTTTTCCTAGCAGGACGCCCTCGTTACGAGACGCTCACGTCGAATTTCTTTGTCGTGAAAATTCACGAGCGCAACGCTGATGTCATTAGCAAAAATGCCGTCGGAACCTCGTGCATTAGCCTACACTTATCCCGAAATTATTTTCACCCCGCGGCGCTGCTTCTGGCCCGTCTTGCGGTTAGCAGACAAAACTGCAGACGATTTTCACATCACCGTAACCGTAACGTGTTCTGTAACGCGATAAAACTTATAAAAAGGCTAAATAACCTGCATCGACCAAGCGTTGAGGCTGATTCACATTTTGCGTCGACCACGTGGCACCGAATTACGTCGTGCAGCATAGCGCCTCCGCATTGGCTCGTCGTGCGTGTCGCCATAGCAACAGCTCAACGCGAGCTGTCCTGACGAGGACGCAAGTGGTTGCAGTCGCACTCTGAACGTGATTGCGTGAAGGAGCTTTGATTTCGCTGGACGCTGATGCTGTATTGTCGAGCACGCACAATGTTGCCTGATGACCTGGTCAAAATCGAGGAGGTGGCGCTCCGACATTCTGGGCTGGCGTGTTCAGACTACAGAATGTATTCAACCGTTCTATCGGCGTGACGTAGCTTAAGCGGCAGCCTTTGAAGTACTAGCTACAAGGAGGTGCCAAAAAACGTTGTTCGTCTGCAAGCCTGCCCGCTTTTCTCTTCCCCGCGACAACGTAACGCATGCGCACTCACGACCAATCTGCGCAACGGGCGTTCGCAACAAAACTACGAGCGCTCTCCACGGTTTGAATAGTTCCTCTCTAACTCTAGGCTCTTTATGCTGGTTCTTAGGTTCTTTTCGTTCTTAACAGCCAGGGTTTCAGAGATGTGGCGATTCAGCCTATGAAGAACGCAATTTCGTCTGCCCATTGCGCAGGGGTTTCCGAAGACGTCAGAACGCCGATCTCTGATCGGCTCTGAATGGAGGGATGGTGGTAGACCTCATGCATGCTAGTTGCCTTGAGGTCTACCCGCTATTCTTCCAATCTAGCCAATCAGAGCTCGGCGCTTAGACGTTACTGTAACCCCTGCGCAATAAGCAGACGAAATTTCACTCCGCAATGGCGGAATTTGTGGGATCTGCTAAAACAAGTCGACTTAGCGATAACACGGTATGGCGTCTTAGATTGTCGAAAGAGGTTCAGTGTTTAGTAGAGAGAAATATGCCATTTCTCGATTGCCAGATTCCCAGCCCTTGTTGCCGGACTTCAAGAGACAACCGAACCTTTTCAATATAAACGACTCTCGCAAGACTTAATTTACTTCCCCCTGAAATGGAGCGCATCGCGCGCTTTCGAAAGGCTGCTTGCCGGTAAAAGTTCGCCTGGTCCGGCAACATACCCCAGGAGTTCTCCGAGACTGAGACGACGAGTTCTCCCAACACAGCTGACCAGGAGCTAGCATGCGGTAGAGCGAATGGATGTTAACAGTTACGACAGGTCTTGACTGCCACCACGTTAAGGGTGAGATTAGACGTCTAATGATTAGACAAAATGAGTTACGGGAAGGGGTGCAAGTTGGAGACGGAGCTCCTACTGCATTCTTAACCTGTCAATGAATGTAAAATGGCAGCAGCCACGTCCGATGTTGTAAGACGTAGCGCTTCCACGTTGGTCCGAATAATGCGAACAATAAACAGAGTTACATTTTCTCACTATAGTCAGTTTCACCAAATGCGCGAGTGAGGGAGGGGCTATCAGAGGGAGTGCGACGCTTTTGGTGGTCGCATTGCGCACGCGCGCTTTTGCAGGGAAATTATTGTTCGAGATAAATTTTTCGGGTCTCTAGCACTGGCTTCACTGCACTGGCAGAAGAGATGTACGGAAGTAGTCTGTGGGGTCGGTGTCAAGACGCGCACGGTGTAGAAACGCTGAGTTACTACATCAAAGGTTCGTTGAAGGGTTTCGCACATTCAAAAAGTCAACTTTGTGGCGCGTGTCATTGATAAGCAAATATTAATAAAGCGAAGTTCAAAACAGCAGAAAAGAGAGTCACATATGAAATACATTTCATGTGTGTGTGTACGTGTTGCATTCTTGGGGTGTCTCGATTTTGCTGCTTTTCTCTCAAGATTAAGTTATATTTGATCTATGTATTTATGAATTTTACAAAGGAATATCCACTTGCGCGCTCGGCTTCTACATCAGAAACAATATCACATGTGTTGTTGTTTTTCTCCGAACCGGAAAGTTAAGTGAAAGGGGAAGGAAGAAAAGAACTCGTGTGAGAGTGGTCCTTTCGAGTATCTTCTGGTATGGATTACGCCTGCTTTCGGCCATTGGCGAACGAGCGCTCTCTGTAGCAAAAGACAGTGGAGATCCTAGCTCTAATAGAGGGAACGACTCAAACCATGGAAAGTGTTTGGCAAGTGCTGGTGAGGTTGATTGCGAGGTGTGCGTGCGTGCGTCGAGGAGGATGACGAGTCGAAAGGCCTACGAAAGCCTGGAGACGTTGCAGACGATCGCCGCTTTCGCCTCTTCTTCGCATCTTGCGTTGCGAAATCGGGGCATAAAGCATATGACGCCGATCCAGCAGTCGGAAGCACTCTCAAATCTAGGCACACTAATACCGCAGTAACACTGCTGAATGCATCATACTAGGGCCACTAAATAAGCTACGCTTCAGAGTAACGACACTTCAGCCAACTTGTGCCTTAAAATCATGGTTGCCAGTTTCCTGAAGCTTTACTTGAAATCACAGGAGACGCTATTCCGTCCTCCAGAAATGTGTAAACAGTTCGCGACAGAGGGAAACAATGCTATACGAGCTTCCTAACAGCAAATCTAATGCTGAGGAAGGCGGACTTTGGAATCACGACGATCGGCAGTTGCGTCGGCTCTGCGCAAGCACCAAGATGGCGGCGCCCTCAACAACATTGAGGAACAGAGTGCCGATACTCCAAACGTAGCTCATTTAGTGGCTTTACCTCATACACAAGACTCGGTGTTCTCTGTAGGCAGGATAAGAAAGTGATATCCGGACACGCCTTAAACTTTTTCGAAGTGCGTTTGCTTCCTGTTAACACTGCAGATTCGGCAACTTCATAAGGCATAATTACGAACAAGCGCACAGGTAGACAGTCACTCAAAAGTCCAAACACACAAGAAAATACACTCACACATCGCTGCACTATCAACTCATAATCTGTACTTGAGTCAAACTTCGTCTTCTCCGACACCGAGGAAAAGGAGGCCAGCCCAACAAACGAGACAAAGGAAAGAGTGATAGACAAGGGAAAAAGAGGAAAGGCAAAAAGACAAGGAAAAGGAAAATAGAAGACAAAGAAAAGAAAAGACAGGATAACATGTAACACTCCACAATTCAACATTTTTGCTCGCGATTAATTCTTGTAATTGTTTTTGCCATCTTTTTTAACTCTCGGACCCTGCAATGTTACTACTTTTATCCTTTCTTTTTCTTGTCTTTTATATGTCCTCCTTTTTCCTCGTCTTTCACTTTTCCTTTCTCTCATTTGTTGGACTGGCATCTTATTCCTTTGGGGTCAAAGAAGGGGAAGTTTGACTAAACACAGGTTATGAGTTGATAGTTCAGCGCTGTGTGAGTGTGTTTTCGTGTGTCTTTTGGATTTTGGAGCGACTGTCGCTGCGCGCTGGTTCGTAATTGTGTTTGCTTCATGCGCATGTATGCTTCGACCTCGTCTGGGGACAATTTTTTCATGATCCTAAGCAAAAACAAACACGAATCAGACACTGTCTCCAAACTGTCTATTGTACGACGTATTAGGAGTGTGCCCGCGGCTTGGACCACAGTCGTGGTTCACTGACACTGCTCGGATGCCATCTAACTGCCCTTTTCTATCCCTCTGATCTCCAAACTTTGGGCTCTTTTTTGAAGAGACTAGACCAGGCAGGGTCGGCTCGCAAGAGTCCTCGTATTTCGGCACATTTGAAGCACCTGGGGCCCTACGTAGCGCTTTTTAAACTCCCAGTGCGACCAGGGAGAGGGAAGTGACATCAACAACGCTCTTTGGATGTTGATTGGTAAAGTCGCTGATGACAAACTTAAGCAGAAGAAAACAAAGAAAAAGTAAGCGGAAATCGGTAGGCCGAAAGATGCGTGGTGTTGCTAAGATATGTTCATTCACACCTACGTCACTTCTTTCTCCCTAGTCGCCCTGAAAGTCCAAAAAGCGCAACATATGACCCTTCAATTAGGGTAGTTACGTGGAGCTTTAAAACAAATATGCGTGACGTTAGGAATCCTGAGCTTCGTATCATGCGAAGAGCAATCATCCGCTTCCTTTGCAGGAGTTGCGCGACCCCAGAGAGACGTCGACCTCTGATTGACTCTGATTGAAGGCTAGTGGGTATAGCTCAAAGCAAGCGGTTCAGTTTTGGGGAGCAAAAAGCGGTTCAAACCGCTTTTTGCTCCCAGAAATGAACCGCTTGCTTTGAGGTCTACCCACTATCCTTCACTCAGAGCCAATCAAAACTCGTCGTCGTTCTGACGTCACCACCACCCCTGCAAAAGAAGCGGACAAACTCGTGCTCCGCATAGCTTAACAGACAATCAAATTGGGGCATTATCCGATAAGAACGCCCGAGAACCAATCACAAAGCAAGGAGCGTGCTCATAATAATCTACGCCCAGCGTCTCTTAAGCCGACCATTACTATAAATTTTAAAAAACTAGATTATGAACCATTTTTGCCTTTTTAGTTGTACTCAAAAAGAAAATTCCTGCGCGTGTATTTTTTCGTAGAGAAGGCGGTTGGCCTCTACCGCACTGCACTCTACCGAGCGTATCGAGTTCTATAACGACCCTTTCCTCTCTCTAACCCGGAAAATATAACACGGTGTGGCTGAAAACAAAATTTGCACTGGAACAATGAGCTTACCGATTCGTTTGCTTAGTGTATGTGCACCACTCGCATTCTCGGATCAAGCTGTTATTCTTTTTTTTTTTTGCCTTCGTTATTTGATGGAATCAATTAGTTCAACGTGTGAGGTGCGAGAAAGTACACTTAGATTATATTTTTTTATTCTATTTTTTATACATTTTTGGTGGCGGGCAATTTACCGCATATTAGGAACGGATTTCAAGCTTCGTCTGGCATGGAACGTGAGTGAAAATAAAGGCATCCGCTCAGTACGTTGGAAGGTGCATTAGTCCTCGATTCATTATGCGTATTGTGTTCTTGTCGCAAGAAGGAGCCTATTGCGAAATTTTCATTTCTTGCTAAGGCAGAGCGAGACATAAGAAAGCAAAATCCAAACCCAAAAGGAACATTAGAACTCAATTACAAGTTATACGCTCAGTTATCGCTGCGTACGGGCTGGTTAATCCATTTCTTTAATTACGACGGTTAACAAGCTTTACTGGTGGGCCTTAACAAAGAGAGCCATTACATTTGAGTAGCGAACACTCTACAGTCTAAAAGTAAGAAAATCGTTTTCGTTTTTGTCTTTTAATTCGTCATTCCTTTTTTTTTTGCGCATTAGTTTTTGTGGGGTCTTGCCCGATAGGATCGAAAATCAACATACCCGTTCATCCTTTAACTTAATCCCCATTAACATCTCCCGATCGCCTCTGAAGCAAATGTTTTCTGAATGATTCTTGAATTTGTATTATTTCTCCACGGGTTTGCCTCGAGTCTGAGTTACGGAAATGAGAACGAATAAAACAAAATACGTTTAATGTTTTTAAGAGACAAACATGAACTTTTCAATATTCCGAAATGTAAAAAAAAGATACCTCTAAAGGACGCCGCGGATTTTTTTTTGTGATAACTCTCAACACACCGGATAATATCAATTCTCCTATAAACGCTGGTATTGTGACCTTTTAAATTTAAATCGTTTTTTTTTCATTCTTTCTTCCTTGCAGCCAGCGTATCTAAACGGATTGTTGTGTGACACAATGATCAGACCAGCATTCATTTGTGTCAATTTATTGAGCCGGATACATATTGTAAATTTAAAGATCTCTATAACCTGACTTGACATATTTTTTTTTCAATGTTAATCTATTGCATATTGTGTTCTTTATAAATTTTGAAAAACAAACGACGATGTCTTTTTGTTTACCAGGCTTTCACTTTTTATTCGTTTTTAGAGATGTATATTTCAGTACTTATGAATGTGCCAAATGTTTTTTTCTTCCTCTGTATGATTCTGTGTTTTTTCTACCTTGTATCTCTTGCAAATTACAGGCCCTATCTGCCCGACTGTGGTAGAGACTTCCGACGGGCAGAAATGACTTTCGTCTCTACCATCCCTACCGGGTTTAGCCCGTGAAAATCCAAAGAAACGTCGATTCAATAAACAGTACCGAAGAATATAAGACCCACAAATGAAAGTTGGGGCAATCGCAACACGCCGATTCTAGGTAGCGCATTAGCAGTAGCACCCCACGGCGACCACTGCCGTCACTGTCAGCTTAGGGAAAGCATGGCGTGGCTTGCGTGCTTCTTGCTCTGTGATTCGTTCTTCCGCCATCTTCTCGGTTAAAGTTAAGCTAAAGAGGTCCTTGAAAAATAAGAAGAAACGAGTTAGATGTGAATTCTAGAGTATTTTGATCCCATGAATCTGAACATCCCGTTCGTTTTCCACGAAGATGTAACTAAACGAGGGAAACCACGGAAAATTCTCCGATCAGTCGTGACGTCATCAACTTATCTTTTCGGCTGCCGAGCGCAGTAGTCGCTCGTGCGAGCAGCGCGTGCAATTGCAAGCTTGCCAGGTATATTCCCCCGCACTGACACAGATCGTTGTTTTTCTACCTTTTTGAAAATAGCGAGAGTGCGCCTGCATAGCCTCGATGGGCACTGAAGATGCGCGAAAGCTGAGATTCCGAAAACTCTGGATATGACGTCACGCTCCGGGAAGGAATGACTTCAGCGGTACTTTGAAGAGGAGTATCTGCAGCCTCCGTGCACCAAATGCACAAATAATCTCCATATTCGAGATTTTGGAGGCCTAAAGAAGAGCGACTTAAGTGTTTTTGCTCAAAAATAGAACCGCCTAGGTTTCCCGTCAATGTCGCGATCTGATTGGCTCAGGGGCGCTAATGAGATGCTCGAGACTCACAAACCCCTGCGTTTCTTAGACTGTCGGTGACTGGATTATGTTTGCTGTACACGTTTCTTTTCATTTTATTTCAGTTTATTTTAATTTAGACCAGATTTTTTTTTCCGCAGAATAATTTTTACATTTTGACGAGTCCTCTTAGGGAAACAATTATCAAACATAGCTGGCAATAGCCACGACTTTTATTAACCACGCCACAAAAAACAATAACATTTGAAATCACCGCACATTCTAGTCCCTTTTTAGTAAACGAGGAAAAGTAGCATTATCGTCTGATATGTTGGCAGTGTTTTGCTTAATCTTAGGCGTATAGATCCGATAGAATTCGTAAGGAAATAAACTTCAGGATCCTTTCACACTGTTTAATTTGGAATTTTTCGGCATCTTCTCCAAGTGGGCACTACTATGGACTGTACCATTCGCGAAAGCACCAGGTAGAGAGGCAGAAAGCGCTGCGACATTGCCATTCCCACTGATCCGGTCACTCAATCCTTTCTGATAAAATATCCCCGGCAACACACCACGGCTGACATCTACACAGGCATTTGCTACATAAAACGTAGCTCCAAAATACCAAGAAGAAAAAAATACTAAAAAACACCGTAGAGTTGAGCGAATGTAGAGTACCTAACTATTTCATCTTTTCTACCAATCCGTAAAACTAAATATTGACGTGCTAAACTTACCGGTGTTATTCGGTAGACATCTAATAACAGGAGCCGTTTCAATGGTCACTGCCGCTGCACGTAGATATTTCGGTTATGATCTGTAAACTGCAAACATACAAAAAAAAACGTACTTTTACCACTTGGCTCGTATAGGGTCTTTGAACCTCGTGCACGGTGTGATATTTACAGCCCCTCGCAACGCATGATATGCTGCGAGGTACGCTCAGTCCCTGAACCCCAAGAGGGAAATAACGTCAGTCAATATGCACGTGATACTTTCTTTTTTCTTTTTACTTCACCACTTTTTTCTTCAATATATAGGCTCATAAAACAAAAGGCCGCCCAAAAGAAGGCTCCGAAGTGCGTCTATACTCCGACTCACTTTAGCTCCGCAGCCGATGGCTACGTAAAGATACAGCCTATCACACAGCGACAAAAATGCATCGTCACGGCAGTCGTTTCCTCTGCACGCTTGCCGACCAAACCAACCCCGCACTGCAAAGTCGCCGTGTGCTGCGTTTTTGTTTTGTTTTTCGATGCACGATCGGTTGATGGCTGACGTCGCAAACCGAATAGCTTGGCTGATGCCGCAACCAATCGGGACTGAGTCGTCTGCTTCTTTTGCAGGAGCTGCGGTGATGTCGAAAGAAGCCGAGCTCTGATTGGTTCTGATTGAAGGATAGTGGTAGACCTCAAACTAGCCGCCTTGATGTCACTCACTATCCTCCAATCAGAGTCCATCAGAGCTCGGCGTTGTTCTGACGTCACCACAACCCCTGCAAAAGAAGCAGACGAACTTGCGCTCCGCATAAGCTGCGGCGGAATGCTAATAAGACGCTCCGGATTCACCACACTCCTAAGTTTCTGAAGCGGTCGGTAAGTATAGCTGACATTGCTCCATAGTGGAATCAACTACGTGACCACGTGACGCATAATGACACGAACCACGTGATGGTGGTACGTGTTCTACGTACGACGGATTTTTTTTCTGGTATGACCAAAATGATGATTTATGTTTTTGTAATTTTAAGTATCATAGATATTTTGAATACTCGATTGAAGTTGAGTTGCTGAAATATCGCAGTCTTAGTAGAATGCAGCTCCTTCTAGCTACGCAAATACAAAGGCGTAAAACACGCGATCTATTCTTCAATTTCGTGAGCTTTCATTTTCCCTGTGTTCTGGAGATGTATGAAAGAGATTTAGTATTGCCGTTTGAACACTTATCTAAACAAAAACTTTAAAAAGAAACGACAAAAACATTTTTACTTAGTTTAGCGCTCAGTAAACTCACAATCAGGCACAACAGTAGAACGATTATTCGGCAACTGTAAGCGTAAACTTTTCTTTTTATATGTACACGCGCGTCACTTAATTTAATTTAACGATACTTCCAGCCACCCGTATGGTGGCCAAGGCAATGTGTGAACACTGCTTCACTGAGTGTGCGGGCAAACGAGAAACAAAAAGAAAACCTTATGTACCAAAAACAGCGTACTACGTAAGCGACACTAAACGCAACAAATTCACCCTTATGAATGTCAAGATGTGACCGAAATACAACAACCAATAAACATCACGAAATATAATCGGTTTAAACTGACGTCAACATCAAACTCTACTGTATTTTTTTTTTTTTCTGAGTGCAGTGACAAAGGCGGAAGCCATTTTTTTTTTTTCGAAGAGGAGAAGCGTACAGAAGAGGCTCGTTTACAATTAGCGTCGTTGATATTAAGCGGTGTTCCCAATATCGAATTCTCCCAACGGTCCCAGGGCGACGCCGGCTGTGGATCGGGGTCCGATTTGCAAGGCAGACGTCCCGCGATTCCCTAATCTCCTTAACGGTTCTCCGAGGGCGCTCTTCGAGGCATCCGACCCCTTTTACCTCGCACCCGGTATAATTTTACCGATGGGCCGCCACTCCCTTTTCACCGGGCCTGGGAAAGAGACTCGGTGTAACCCCCCGCCCACACAATTTTAATTTCGCGTGGGTGCGTCGCGGTTCCAACGCTGTTTCTAAAGTGTGTGTCTGTAAGGTGTGTGTGCGTGTGCATGCGTGTGTGTACACGCGTGTTTTAACCAATTACCCATGTACGAAACATTGTAAACAATCATTGCGGCAGTGAGAAGGAGATTATTTGTTTTTCTTAATATTCTAATTATTTCAATCCACGCCGATTTGGCCTGCGGCCAAAGAGCACTATACGCCGGAACACGTGTGCGACCATACCGAAAATCACGGGAATTTCGGGACGCGGGAAAATGGAATCCACGCTGTTAGCGCAGAAAGGCGAGTAAGGGTCCGGGTCCCCCCAAAAAGTGCTAGGAAGCGCGAGAAAACACCGCCCCGAATTGAGTGGAACGAATTTGAAAAAAAAGATATTTATATAAATTTACACATCATCTAAAACAAAAGCAGTAAATTGAGAAGGAAGAAGGGAATTATCAAAGTCCCCGAAATATGAGAAGTGAACCCAGGATCCCGATATTAGGAACCCGACTCTCAGCTAAAGTGCCGAGAGAAAAATTCGTTCTCATATCCTCATATCTTCATTGAATTACATTTTCTCTACCTTGACTTGTGAGGCGATATTTGCCTTGCCACGTCAAGACCTAGAAAGGCGTGGAGTCACACGTGACCATATCATACGTCAATGCCACGTGATTTCAAAAGATATCGGGGAAAGGGGGAAGCAAGCGAAAACAACATAATCTGTCTATGCGAACTTCATCCTTAGGATTGAGTGAATCGATATCTCAAACCTGGGACGCTAGAAAAATTACCCCCTCCCCCAAAACTAAAAAAGACAATCATTTTTGCACATAGTTATGGCGACGACGTATGATTGCTTTCCTTCAACCAATCTGAGTTCAAATTTACTTATCCCCGCTTTTTTCGGTAAAGAACCCGAATTCATATATTGCACTCGTAAATTGCTTTTCTTATCAGTAGACTCGTATCGCCATATTTTCAGGGGCAGACAGGCGCGTGAAGTTGTATAAACATTACCAGAGATATGCCATGTATGTACAAACATATATTTGCGAGAAACGAGGATATTACTGGTCGTGGACCTAAAATAGGCGTGTTAAAGATTCACTTGCGATTTCTGTATTATAAATACTCATGCATGCTGTTGTTGTTCGTCTTCAAAATAACTAAACGAATTTTTTCTTGTGTATTAAGATTGAACTGTTTTCCTTCCGGTTTTCGCACTTGTGTTCCAACCGTTAAAAATGCAATCGTTACTGACGAGAGCTCCCAAATAAGCTGACGTCTCAAAGTAACATTATCTTCAGCCATCTTGGCTGCTCAAAAGTATTGTTTTGCGGTTATCTCAACATTTACTTAAAATCGCAGAAAACGTTTTTTTTTTTTCTCTTGCCTTCCATAAATTCCAAAATGGTCCTCGGCAGAGCAACGCGATATTGCCCGAGCCGCTCGAGCTTACTCGCGCAGGCACAGTCGCACTTTGGAATCGTACCCGTCGCGAACTCCGCCCGCTCTGCACAAAGCACCAAAATGGCGGCACACAAAAGATGTGCCGGTACTCTAAGTCTGACTCAGCTACTTTAGCTATCGCTGCCTGGTACGACGTCTTATTCCGCTCCACGCATTGAACGTAGTCCCGAAGTGGCAACAAACGGCGTCACAAAGGCCTTAAGT
>JAZHYW010062905.1:0-27253 GCA_037355805.1 Ixodes ricinus
CATTTGCTATATTACCCAAGCATCAAGGAGAATGCAGGAATTGATGTTCCACGCGCCGCACGCGCACGCCTTCCCCGTATAAAAGATTCGAAGTAAATAACTAAGATAAAGCATTGACGATCGCGCGTGCAAGATGCCATTTGTTTTAGGTATTTGCTTTAGAAAAGTTACTTCTGCTGAGGCCAGCACGTGCGGCACGTGGAACACCAATCCCTGCATTCTCCTTGATTCTTGGGTAATATAGCAATAGGTCTATAGGGACCCTATTGAAAATTCCATCAAGGTACGTAATTTGGGACACTGACTGCCAGTCAGCAGCCCTGGTGGAACGTGCCCTGATGGTCCATCAGGTGACGTCTGACCATTTTGTTCAGCGAAATTTCGTCGACAACATTCGATTTTTCCCAATGTTAATCGTAAAAATAAATGTAAATATCGCCAAATGCGTCGACAAAACAAAAATGCTCAAAAAGATTCAAAAAAAAAAAAAAGAAAAGCAACCCCGCAGGGGGGATTGAACCCGGGACCGCTTGTTCATGAGGCAGACGTCTTACCACTAAGCTACACTGCAGCTTCAAAAGAACTTCGTTTGCGAACTCGTTTTATACGAGACTTTCGGGCGGCACTTGAACGCGTGAGTAGAGTACCGTCGGACGGCACTCGAACGCTCTGCAAGAGCGCCGTCGGACGGTACTCTAGACACCGGGGTGTGGTTAACGAGCTCCCCAGTGATACACGCGCCGTCTGGCTCTCTTTCGGACGGCACCCGTAGGCGCGAGTGGAGTGCCGTCGGGCGGCACTGTAGACACAGCCTCTAAGGAATGCTTCGGCTCCATATGCAGTTAAGCCTTCAGCATGTTATGCAAAGCACTCGTACATCAATCGCCGTACTTCAGTTCTACTCACCTGCCATGTAGAGTACTTTCGCGTCGTAGAACCCTCCTTTGTTCGCGCGTCTCCGGCCCAGTAGACCTGGTACACCTTGTCGTCTTCAACTACACCGCTAAAGTTCCTTACATAGTCGGAACTCGCGACAGACTGGGTCTTGTTGAGGAGAAATTCTACTAAAACATATGACATTGCAGAGCCCGGGCAGGATCGACAGGTTGGAGCAAGCGGGCAAACAAAACGAGTCGAGAGCGATCGTTCATGGAAGCTCGGCGACGCCTACGGGCGAAGCGAAAGTAAAGGAGTAAGTGGCGTGTTCGGCGCTTCGGCGGGCTTCTGATCAGGGTTGTCGGGTGCCCTGCTCGTCATATCTCTAACATCAGCGGTTTCAAGGGCTCACGTCCCGAAATCGTTTTCTCGTGCATAGATTATTTTTCGTATTCATAGATTTGACGAAATAGTGGTATCCGAACGAACTTTACGTCCTTTGACCGTACGTCTGTCTGCCCGTCAAAGCTTTTTGACGTACAGTCAGAGACAATCGATGTACAATCAGAATCGCCACCAAGAAATCTTGACGGCATTTCGCGGCGGAAGACTGCCACCAGGAAACCATCAGAAAGCCGACAAGTGGAGTCTGACTGGAGTTTGACTGTCGGTCAGAGTAACTTGTTGGCCAATCAGACATGCTTGACGTACAGTCAGGCACAGTCAGCGGTCCACTAGAAAACATTGACTGCCAAACAGGGTTACATTGATGGATTTTTCCTTCGGGAAGTTAAAGCAGCAAGAAGTTGAAAAGACATTTCATAATCCCTTTAAAGCTGCGGGCATTGGGGCACAGTGATGGGATGAAATTGTTTGAAACAATGTGCCTAACGCCGAAAACGTTCTCTCATAAAGCAATTTTGTGAACATAGCATATACCAAATCAAATCAAATCAAATTTATTTCAAAGGAATAAACAGAGAAATAGCAATATTTTACAAACAAACCTGGCGAGCCACACAAATAACAAATATGTTATTGGGGCATTCATTGTTTCATAAGACACATTCTATAGTCTTCAGCTGCTGCATCGAGTCAAGGTGACAATTACGCATTATGCAGACGCATCTTGTACCTACCAAATGAACCCGTATTGCTTGTTTATCTCAGCCTGCCTTCTTTTCCGAGATAAAACATTGAAATTACTCTTGCATTAATCAATAATATATAACATTACAAGTATATAGGTTTCACGATTAATGGCAGGAAAAAAGATGTGACGTTGAATGTCTCACATTAAATTAGTTTTATGTCGTTTCTTGAAAGCAACAAAAAAAACTTACTAAAGGGAAGAGCTTAGCGAAAGAAAAGCAGGAACTGTCAATTTTGTACTTGGGTCAGAAAATGTTTTAGTCCAAAGTGTGCAAGATTGAAACGAGAACACTAAGTTGGGTTTGTACAGCTTTTGTTTTTTATGTGAAGATTCTTGTTTGGCGTAATCAATATTTTCGGTGCCCAATGGCGATAATGAAAACGTGTTGGAAGCCACGGCTGCAAATAATTTTTCCCTGGTCCTCTAAGTAAATAACGGAGGTGCAAGTAAAAGCGTTGACAAGAACACAATAACTGAAATTCTTTGAATCAGGTAAAAGCAACAAATTACTTCCTAAATAGCATTAAAATAAGTTTTGCCAACTTACTTAGTACTAGACAAAGAGTACAACTTAAACTATGTATCTCGAGATATGCAAGCCTTATGTCATGGTAATATCTGGATGACAAATGTGTCTGATGGAGATAGACATCATCTCAAAAGCTTGCTTAGTGCTAAAACAACACAAGTAATGTGTGCCTGCTTAAACTGTAGCAGTTGGGAGAGCTACGCTCCTGTTTAAGTTGTAGTGACGCAAAGCTATGCAAGACGGACCTTATTCTTGTTATTTTTGAACCTTTTAAAATATCTGATATAATTTTTTTTACATTTCAATGAATTCACCATTCACCCCAAACTCGATTCAAAACAAATAATCTGCATTTGAAGGGATGAAAGTACAATGTTCAGCATTTACGGTTGACGACCAAGTATGGCAGAAGGCAAACAGCAATTTCATGCTTGAGTTCAGCACAGTGATTTCCCTACACACCCCTAGGGGTGTGTAGGGAACGCGGAAAGATGTACATGTTTAGTTAAGTAAATAAAAACTGACCTTTAGTTTATAAAATTAAAAATAGGGCATATATAGTTACTTCAACATTTGACTGCCACGCACCTATAAAGGTGCGTGGCAGTCAAATAAAGGCTCGTAAAGCATCTGCTGTCAAGTCAAGAAGCGGGATATCCATTTTACTTGTTGACAACAGTCACTGAGAGCCTACTCAAGAAAGGGCGTGAAGAAACAACAAAGCAGGCTTATAGGGTTAACAAAAATGTAACGGTTTTACCTCATCCGCATTAGATCTCTCATAACCTAAAGAAAGTTGGCCGAAGGGTTGATGTTGATGTAGTTTTTTCAGCTCCGGAAAAGCTCTCCGGGCTGTGCAGAAAGGTACAGTACAATTCTAAAGAAAGACAGAGATGCACCAAAAACACCATGACCGATTTGTGAACTGTGGGGAGGGAGTATTGTACTCAATTCCGCTGTGGTAGGGTAGGAGATACGTCGGGCAAACGGGGCGCTGTCTCGATGATCGCTTGCGAGAACATAAGTTCAACGTTTACAGGGTTATGTCAGGTCATCTCGGCCTGCATTGCCGAGACTGTCGTTGCACTCCCGTCTTCGACAAGTGGGAGGTGAATAGAAGGAACGAAGATAAGCTCACTCGAGAAATTATTGAAGCGCGGGAAATGGCAAGATAGGGGAAAACTGTGTCAGCGCTCCATCACTATCTCTGTCTGATAAAGAATGTTGCTTTCTAGGCGCACAGTAACAGCACGCGACGGTGGTTTATGGAGCACGTAGCGTCCATGTCATGTTTTGTTTTCTCTTGGTTTGTTTGTTTTGACGTGGCAGTATTTATACTCGATGCTAGCACCAATAAAATTCAGTTGTAAGTCAGAGCCTTGTTCGTCTACTTTCTCGTTCTTGTCCGTGTCTTTGCACTGTTTTTAATTTTTAAGCCTTAGAATAATGAGAGATGTAAAGAAAAAGAATCACAATCCATGTCTGATGGAAGGTGCTTTTTGACGAACTGAAGGCCTGCGTGCCTCCCTATTACTACGCAACGCGTGAATTTTTAATTTTTCAGAAAATTTATTTCGGAAGAATTTATTTCGGGGTCAGAACCGGCGACGTCGAAATCAGGTTGAATTGTTACGGAAAGTACTGGTTTGTTGATTTCAACAAATATATTAAATAAATGTCTATAGAAATGTAAATAATGCCACTTTTTCTCTGTTCTTTGTGCAAAGTAGTGGATACACCAAACCATTTCTACAGTGTGAGGAACATCTCAAATACTTTTTTCAGAAAATATATTCTGGCATCTGTATTCCGGCCCCGGAAGAAAAGTTATTCCCTGTATTTGTATTTCCAAATACTATTCCAGTTTTCAAATACACATAGTTTGGAAGTGAATCGCGATGTCTTTTGAAAATTGTATCTGAATATCTGTTTTTGCTGTCTTTGCCATGTACCCGAGTATTGGAATCTCCACCTACTCTTTAGGGTAATTTTGCCCAAAACCTGGTGTTTGTGTTTTGCGAACACAACGTGCACATGCTGTGCATACATGTTACGCAAATTAAAATAAATGCATCATCGCCACGCAAAAGTCGCATGGTAATTTCGCTTGGTCCCAGCGCTAGGAAAAAACCGTTGGTAGGGCCACCCATCGCACAAACTACGTCGACCTGGGAAGCGTGACCGAAAACACCGGTGGCGGCGACGACGAGCCGACAGAGCCCCAGCGCAGGTCAGCCCGAACACCGGTGAAAGGGCAGTCGAGGAAGAACCCGCAAGCCGCTAGCTTAGGCGAGCGCCGAGCAGGCTGGGCCTAACAAAACACGCCAAGCCACGCAACGTGCCTTGTTGTTGCTGCAGCCCAGCTCCATACCTCGAGCCTCACACACGTCGACAAACGCCGCTGTGGGTGGGCGGGTGGACGTGCACGCGCATGGTTATGTTCCAGAGTTGGGACAACACCTCCTAGGTAACAAGGCCTAAGAGCTCGATTTTATACGTCAGAAACAGGAGGCCAGGGAAGAGGGGGGGGGGTGCATAGTTGGAACGCGAGTGCTGCGTCAGTATTTGAGGTGGAACTCGTATTCGATATACTAGTGTTCAATCTGGGCTCTCCCGCAATGGCCTTCAGTAGAAAGCATAGAACGTTCACCCGTTCGGCTTTGTGATGTACAAAGTAGTTGGGAGGGGGGGGGGGGGGAACCGCCGAAGTGAACTGAAATGCGTTTTATAAGAAAGAGTGAAAGAGAAAGCCAGAGAGATAGAACATAGCTATATAAAGGATGGTGGACGAATAAACGGTAAATCAAACCGAGAAATGTAGTCCTCCAAATGGATTACTGTCGTTAACATGCTTGGTGTAGAAAACCCCCTGACTAGCTAAAAACTAATACGTCCCATCTGTAGCAGCCTGCCGCGACGTTTCTTTAGGGATAGGGTTGTAAGTGTGTGTGTGTGTGGGAGGGGAGGGGGGGGGCGGGTTTATTGTTTTGTGCAATTTATTGCAGTCTAAAATTAGTAGGAAGAATGCATCGACCGAGCAATACCATTACCACCTAGAATAATCGAGGACTGCAAACAACCCCCTCTTCCTCCATAAAGCGTCATCACAGTCTCATGGCACAAACTCGTCAATTGAACACACGGGGTCGTTTCTGAGCGTACTTCGACGTAGTTGATTGAATCGAGGCCCAACCGGACGCTGACGTGGCACTCGAGTCTAATCTGTACCTTTCTCGACCTTACTCTGATGACGTGAAAATTCTTAGGCGCTGGACTTGACTGTTTCTAGGTGCTAGTGGCAATACTCCGTGGTGTCCTCAACAAAGCCACCTTGAGCTCGCCCGACTTGTTTCCGCAGTTCGAACCTACGAACAAGTGGGAATCAAATTAATAGTACTCACGTATATTTTGGTGCTATTATTTGAAAAAAGGGGTTAGGCTTGAAACTGTATTTAAGCCTTATATATTCTTCTTCTTCTTTCTTAAGGCTCACCTTTTTGCACAATGGTGGCAATTGTGATCCACAGAGCACCGGAAGCAAAACACGAGGCCAGCCACTGGCCGCAAACCACCACCACACCACCACACCACGAAAAAGGGCGAGCGCGCTACGCCGCCGACACCGTGGCCGCCGAGGAGGGACCTCATACCTCAGCGCCTTCCGCGGCGGCGCGGAGCTAACCACTCCTGGTTCGAGGCTAGCTGCGAACACGATCTGGTCGCTCGCTCCCCGCGGGAAGAGCGGCCGGAGTCATCAGCTAAATGTGTTTCTTCCACCGTGCTAACGGCCCGTCAGTTTCAACCTCCAAAAAGAGTCACGATCTTACAGTAGTTAGTTAACCTGAAACGTATGTTATGTGACGATTGAAGCTACCTAAATTCGACGCAAATTTTGCGGCACTGCAGTCAAAGGTATACGGGAACGTGTCCTCTCCCAGAAAGAGCGCCAAGTGCGGGCGTTCTTCTCGTCTGCTCGGAAATTCCGCAGAAAGTTGCCCCTGAGTGAAGGTACGTTTTCACTGATCATAGTCACACCTTTCCCTGTACTGCCAATAGAACACCGTCAAACGTTTCGCCGTGGACTGGAATAAAAGATAAGACAGTTTGAATTCTCCAGTCTTTCAACACACCTCTGAATGGCAGTACCACACGAAATGTAATCATAAAATGTAATCGTGAAATCCTGACTGTCTCAGTGTGCCTAGATTTGAGAGTGCGTGCTTCCGACTGCTCGATCAGGGTCATGTCATCTGGGCAGCTCTTGCAATACAAGATGCGAGAAAAGAGCGAAAGCGTCTCTCTTCTGCAGACATCCCCACGCTCCGCTCGGCTTCTGCGTCCGTTATCCTCGTCGCCAGGCGACAGCGCACGCGTGCGTATGACATCCCATCTTCGCCCCGCCATAAAGTTGCAAACGCTTTTCATGGTCCGAGTTGCTCCCTGTCTCGTAAATATCACTGCACGATGCAGGCTGATAACAACAAGCGACCGGCGGTGGAGCACAATTTGAATTTCCTCTCTGTTTCAACAAAAACGTCGGACGCTATTTTTTTAGCTTTGAATAATGTACGTTCTGGTGAGGCAAAATGGTTTGGAGTGCAAAATAAACAAAACAGTAAACATTAAGGCAGACTAAGTTCACAATTTTAAAATTAATTTATTACAGGCAGACAAACAAAAACAACAGTCAAAAGCTAAAAAGAAGCGTCACCGACGAAACAAGCGAAACTGGATTAGGAAGAAAAAGTAACAAGGGATAAACAAAATATAAAAAGCAGACAACAGAAAAAACCACGAAAGAAAGAGCGTCGAAAGACGGGATAAATGGAGGTAGATAAGTTAACAAAAACACAGACAAAACGAAAAAAAAAAACCAGAAGGAAGGCGAGCGAAGTGGAAAGAAAAATTTAAGCTAATGGCGGTGTGCTCGTCCCGAGATAAACATGTCGGAGGGGACGGGTCGCGGGTCTCCGAAGGGAAAAAGGGAAAAACAACACGGGCTGCCGCCGACAGCCTGCAATAATAATGGACTCATAACGTGGAATGGCAAAACCCGGCAAATTAGCTTGTCAGAAACAACAGTCACTGGATGCTTTTTCTGAGGCAGACGAGGCGTGGCCTTAGACTGCCCCTCGTCAATGGCGCCTGAAATTGTAATTTTAATTGTGTGGTGTGTACATTTATACAGCCCGAAGTTAGTCAGCCTCAATTGCCGACTTGTTTCTCAGCTGTAGTCAGAAATGTAGCCAGTGCTGTGCAACCGCATGCCAGGGCTGGGCGTCGATTAAACATTCTAACCTGAGTAATCGGCACTCTCTAATCAATTAGTTAATCGATTAATCGGTTTCGTTGATTTCGACGCCAATGCAGCCATACGAGGACTCAAATTTACTGCACTTCTGATTTTTTTTTGTGGTAACCGTTACGAAATACTGCGCCTTATCTTCGTTAAAGGTTACTGATATGTTTTAAGAACGATAACGAACTAAGGATTATCACCAGCGGTGCAAATTTAGCGGATGCTGACGAATTCCCTGAACATTGAGTTTGATAACAGCAAACGGAACAGACCTCTTTTTTGAAGGTTTGAAATAAACCACCTATCAAGGCTCCATCGCTGACTGGAAGACTTTGAAACCTCTGATCTCTTTTCTGGAAATTCAGACGAATATCCAGTAATGCCGTTCATTTTGCGAGAATAAGGTTTTCAAAACTGAATTATTATTATCATTCCATAGCCTTTGCATTGCCGACCTTTTTTTTTCTGTATAGGGTGCTGTAGCGCCTGCTACAAATTTTCTTATACTCCTCAATTTCTACGACACCTCTCGTCTACCCAAAGTGGTAACCAAAGGTTTTCGATGACGCTCAGAAGGTTTACCAGTTCAGGTATATGTTAAAGTTTATAACCAAAGAGCTGGATAATAAATTTGATAATTATGCTGGTGATGATGAGTTTTCATTCCTGACAGCGGTCTGACCAGGGCGTTTATTCATCCTCATCGCGCAAAATGGCGGTTTCACCTTCATCATGCAATACCATCACCGGGCGGCGAACTGCTGGGGATGACCGATGCCTTATTGACCACGGCAATTCAGGCTGCATATCGCTCTGAACAATGTTCTCCAGGCATCGCGCATGGCAGGCGGTATGAAAACCTGATGAATGGGGAATTGTGACCGTTTATTGCTCTGTACGGATGGCATCATCGTCACTGATGATGAACTATGCCGACCGTTGCGGCGCTCGTGCTGCTGGCGTTGTTCCTGGTCTGGCGGAAGACGGTCTGAATTTATATGTATTTTGCAGGCACCACGCTACTGACATCTTGAAACCCGCATGGTCGATGCCAGCACTTCCACAGTGTAGCGGCTGGGTCATTTATGCCAGCGCTCCGCCATCATCTGCGCTAACGGAATATTCATCCCCTCACTACAGCGTGCAAACCCTCTATCAAACTGTAGAGTTAACCGTGGTGCAGTTCTACTGTTATGCAGCCGCATATTTTTCTGATATTGCCAGGTATGGATAACCGGATAAATGCCGTTTTGAAGGTCGTGGCAACCGTTTGGTTGTATCTGGATACTAAACGCCAACTGATTCGGTATGAGTTGAATTTCTGGTGGAAATCAACGAAAGCTGATCATCATCAACGGTAAAGTAATCGACGCCGATCAACTTCAGCCTCGCTGTGGCTGGATTTGAACCTGTTCGATAAATAATGCCGATGTTTATCAACGGCAGCAATGAGCTGAAGTTCGTCGAATGTTAATCATCCGGATCTCTGTCTGGCTCTTTAATCTGGCACCGACTGCGGTGCCGGGCATTCACTCGGTTTCAGCTCCAGAAGATGCTGGACGATCTTGCATAACCATTGCTGGATGGTAAAAATGCGGCAGCGGCAAAGACCTCTGGCAGTAAAGACGACGATCCCTCTGCCAGTAAAAACAGTCTGTTGAATTCAGCGTTGTGGCGATGAACATTGCAAAAAACCATTCAATTTTCAGGTGCAATTGCTGCGTGAATTACCTCATTTACCAGTAATCAATGAATAGATTATCGAAAGATTATCTTGACATCCAGTTGTTTTTCTGTGTCTTGCAATGTACTGTTCGGCAAGGTATTTGCTGCGTCCATATCGTGTTGTCACCCGCAATAATAATACAAACGCTGATCTCCAGTAAAATAATCTCGGTTTCGTTAACAAAGTGGTTGTACCGGTAACGGATATCAGCAGTTCGCCAACACGGTTGAAGGCGGGCTGGTGTCTTCGACGACATAAAAAAATGAAAGATTATCTGTTAACCATGGCAAAACCACTGCTCTTTCTCTTTCTTTCCGGCAATACATGCGCTGGCTGGGCGTTTTCACTGGAAATGAACCTGCGTGGTGATTTTGACTGCGCTGGATATGGTAAACCTGCGCTCGCGTCGGAACAAAGAAACCTGCGGATGGGCGCTCTGTTTATCTTTGCATTGGCCCGGTTTCACGCGTTTTATCGCAAACAATTCTCGATGATATTTTCACGGCGGTGTTCATTCTCTTTATAAAGGTATGACCTGGAAGCGAAATTTTTTTATCAGGCCGCACCGTTCATTCATTTATATTAAAACGCCGACAACGGCCTGGCAGGTGGCATCGTTTGATGGTTGCCCAGTCGGTCGTTTTGGCGATTCTGGCTATATGGATCGATAAAAAATTAGAAGGGCAATGAATATTACGGTTCTGCAGGATCCGTGGAAAAATCGCGCTGAAAGAAGAAGAAGACAATCGTTGGTGAAAACTGGCATGGTGTAAAGCTGGTGATGCTGAACAGTCACCGCGATGAAGCAATTGATTCCAGCGGTGTTATGGACGTCGTCGCATTCCACGCCTGCGCGTATGTCAGGCGTTATGAACAATGCTGACCTGTTTCATTCCAGACGCGTAATATTATCCATTTTATTGAGCAACCTGTTTGCTGTTCACGCTTTCAGGCTGTGAAAGCAATCTCTCTTCGTCTGATAAACCGTATCGACAATGCTGACGGCATTTTGTTTCTTATCGTGTTCCACAATTTATGCAATTGTCCGTTACAATAAAACCTGGTGAAGTTCATTGTTTTGTGGTAATAAGTTGGATACAGCGCTATACGTTGATAGTCATCAATATACATCAGGTAGCGACGTCAGGTGGCTAAATCTGTGGCAGTGGCATTCTGCGGATGATTTATCGTGGTGACTCGATGGCTTATTCACGATAATATTCTTTCTTTCCTCAACGCAACCGGTAACGCTTTCCGCGTGCGGTCGACCGCCTATAACAACTCTCAGCAGTACAGCAACAGCGGTGGTGCGGTGCGGCTCTGTTCATGGCGATGCTGCCTGCCGATGCTGCTGATGGTCGGCAAAATGCAAATTATGGAATAATCACGAAGTACCCATTGTACTCATTGCTTCAAATTACGCTGCTTCCCGTATCTGGATCGCGCGATGAAGAGGTGAGCAAATCGAAGAGTTTTCGTGATAATGACCTGTCGCCAAAAACAGCCTCTGGGCTGCAGCCTGAAAACCGTTGACTATGAAACCGTGGCGGCGATTGAAACATTGTACGCTCACCTCGTCGTCGCTGGCATTAACGGAACTGGCGGACTGGCGTGCGTAACCTTTCGTCATCGCATCGCCAGCAGACGACACATTGTGTGATGCGCTATCATTCAAACTCATTATCGACGACGACTGAAGTTAAACCTTATGCTGCATCAACATGGGTAATACATCGAAGAACAAAACCGGACTCTGACATTACGGCATCCGGTGGCTATGGCAGGGGCTATACCGTTCAATGGAAGGCATCTGGCTGCTGAAACCCGCTGCTGGCGAAAACCGATCTCGAACTGGATTGTTGATGAACGTCTACCGCATGGGCTGATGACGGGTAAGGTCAGGTCAGTTCCGTGGCGCAGCGTGGCGTTGGCGTATCTCCGCCAACCGCCTACCGAACCCTGACAGCAAAGTTCTCACCGAAGTTTCTGTGGAACCTGGTGCAAATCAGTGAAACATTGATGCAGCCGGTTCTTTGCAGCCTGTGGCGGGTCTGAAGTCATCCGGCAAACCTTTCTTTATGCTGCCCTGGCAGGGCTTTCTGATAACCTCCAGTCGCTTACCTGCAGGCATGCCGTTCTGGTTGAAACGCCAGGTATGAAAGTATCGCATTGACGTGTTCCCGGAAGATATGAACCTACGCCGGAACGCCGCCACTCAGTTAAAGGCACGACCCGTAATGATGAAGAAAAACCGGAAGAGCAACCTTTGTTCGTCTTCTCTTCTACGGACATCGCCAGTAATCAAGTTAACGGGACAATAGTCGTAGATAGTATTCTGCTGCTTGTGGAGAACAATGCAGCAAAGAAGAGTATTCTTCTGGAAACATCATTGATTGACCGTCTTCGCCATGGTAGCGGGCAAATGGTGCGTATTCTGATGCGTACCAGCAAAGAAGATCATGGAACAATCTTTGCTGTGTACAGTGGTTATTCAGCGAAACCATCACCGAATGGATGCCTACTATAAAGTCTGCGTGTCGTTTGCTGCCGCTGGTCGTTTGTCTGATACGCTGCGCATCCAGTATGCGCTATCGCTGAAGTCTGTGGCCTATTCGTGGTACTCCAGCAACAATGAAATCAGTTACCTGTCTGTTCATCTTGCCGTTTAGCCCACAGCAAGATCTTGACCATCGGGTAATCAGCGTATACGAATATCCATGAATATTGAGGGGCACACTGACGCATGGAAAGCGCTCTGGCCACGTCTGGAAGCAGGACAACCTGACCGTCGGGCATCATCATTGCATCCAGGCATGGGGTGGGGACGGATAAGGCGACCGTTCTTTGCCGGGTGTCTAAAGAGTTACAGCGTCCTGGATGTGGCAACAGGTGCTGACAAGTGCGTAAAGGGGCTATTTTTGACTCAATGTCGCTCAACGTTAACTCATTCAGGCGACGCTGTCTGGGGATGACTGGATGTAATCTTTCAGCAAAAAAAATGGGGCAATATATGGTCTGCGCGATGATCTGGGCTATGGAGACCATGAAGTTTTCTGCAAAACATCAACACGGCATTTATTGTGCGTGGATTTTAAAGCAGCGTATGCTGTTGCCTCCAAAGAACAATGATCGTTAGCGTTCTTTTCTAAGAACAAACCCTAACTGCGCAAGGCGCGGCATTTTTACCGCAAACAGGAGCGTGCTAGCTACCGGTATTATGGTTGGGGCCGTGGGACCGAGGAAGTTTCCCGTAAAGGGGGCAGTGTCATTATGCACTAGGATACCTTTAAACAAGAGGTTACGTTAAAGTGTACTTGAGAGACGTGTTACATCTTAAGCACCACGAAACTAAAACGAAAATAATTTACACGATAACGCAATGAAACTTTTAGTTGAGGAGTGACGTTCACCAATTGATTCGACGGTATCATTGATTTAAGTTAATAAAATATGAATCAAAATAATTTCAGAGGGCTGCAATTCAAATAATCGGAAATCTTTTGTACCTGGAGAGAGAGAGCAGTTGTGGGATGTTGCAGTGAAAATAAAGTGCAAAGTGTGGCTGTGAAAAACCTGTTGTCGCGGCAGGAGTGGTATCACGAAAGGTTATCAAGTTATTCGTCTTATTGAAATTGGTGTGCTGACCTGAAACCTGTGGCATTCCGTGGAACTGTTTCTGTATCAACGGCAAAGTGGGCGTCGTCTGCCTGCCATCTGCCTGCTCTCGTTCGCAAATAACTCTGCCCGGATGAAATCGTCAGCCGTTCAGGGTAAAATTTTATCTCTACCTCCACTCCTTAACGGCAACAAAACCAGTGGCATATCTATTCTGGGCGCTTAACCGGTTGTGTTCCCGATCTTGCTATTGCTATCTTCGAATTGTGTTGGTTAACCTGCGGTACTGGTGAATACCAGAAGATGGCGTATATATTTCTTTATGACAACACCACAACGAAACCGCAGTCGGTTAAATGAAGTGATGAATATTTTTATTACCTGCGTTTCGTCACGAGAAGAGCAGATGAGCTCTGACTTCTGATGGCTATCAAACAACAAGCGTATGTTTGTGGCTATGGATCTGCAATCAGCTGCCGTTACAGTCGTGGTCGTTGTGTGTTTATTTTGATCTCAGGCGTTTGACTGGTTCTGTCGTACTCTGCCATTTATGTAAATGGAATTTCGTGCTCAGTGGTTCGACTATGGTAATCATTACATCGTTCATCTTCAGTGCTGGATCATTTTTTCCAGTCAAATTTGAACCGTTGAACGTTTTGTTTCTTCTCTTTATATTCGCTGGCTGCCGCCATCATTGCTCCGTTGCTATATTTTCAGGCATCATTGTATTTTTTGAGGTTGATTCGAGGTAATGAAGCTATTAGGTATTACGTCTTCTTACGTTCTCGTGTATAGCCGATCACCAGCGAATGACTCTCGGCGTAAGTTTATCGAAGTAAAACGGGTATGGCCTTTATTCGATTGAGATACGGTCTACAGATATGCTGTGATCTCAACGTGCCTTTGATTGATTCTTTTTTTGCCCTTCTGGCAATAGGTTATTTGATACCGTTCGGTTACTGATGTCGCTGTACAGCTCGACATCTTATGCTGGGTTGTGTAGCCTTATTCTTTTCTCCCTTATCAGTCCGTTAAATTTAGTTCAGTAGCAGATGGTTAATTACTTGCTCAAGCGCAATGATCCAGACCTTATTGCGTTTATAATGGCTGGCGTGAAAGATTTTTTTATATTATGAACTCCAGCAATAAAATTAATTTCGTTTATCACCAAAGACGTTGCTCGCCGGTATTTTGCTGAGGTATTCTTCGTCATAAAGTCAGCTTTGCCGGATAATTTAATGAATAAATGAACAATAAGTGCTTTACATACCGCTCGGTAGCCTGATATATCGCCTTTATCAGGAAATACAGTTTATTCATCATCGCCAGGTCATGCTGTGTTCATCGCCTGTTGAAATCATTGTTTATGCTCATCATGCCGTTCTGCGTGATGCTGTTCTAAAGATAGGTTCTGGCTATAGGTTTGCTGGTTTTCAACGGCGTGATTGTGCTCTTATTTTCTGCTGGTAAACATGCCAGACCGGTGTTGTGATTATCGCTGTAATTGTCGCCGTGGATGGACGCATGTTAATAAATCGATATTTTTATTTTCTCAATTTTTCGTTTTAATCTCAGTAATCAATACAACTGACCGGGCAGCTGCCCTCTTGTTTTCATTGATGATATGCGTTTCCCCTGACCTTTCATCAAAATGGTGATTTCTCTTGGAAGATATATAGTTACCTCAATTGTACAAAACAGCAATAGCCTCTTAAAATATTGTTGTTCCCAAATAATGCTTATCCATCAGTTAACCATTACTATATCGAGCAATAATTCTGGATTGTTTTATAAATAAATATTTTGACGATATTCCTTTATTTTGAGTTTTATCTGACATCAACAGTGAATTCTGGTAAAATAATTTATCATTCTTCCCAATCCTTATGTTGGGTATAGTAATGATTCGTTAATTTTATTGGATCTTGTAGTAGTTGTATATTTTTCTTTACCTGTAGTTAATATTTAATATATTGCTTCAATACTTTAAACCATAATATTCCATTGCGTCTTGCTGCAAAAAAATAATCGTATCAACGGTCGTCTTTATTCTCACGTGCTGGTTTTATTCAATAAATAAACCAATGAGATCAGTGTTGATGTGTCTCTGTAATTACAGTGAGAGCGCAATCGAGCTGGTGTATTTCTACTGTTTTGTTGAACTACCCTAGACTTGGGCAAGAAACCTAGGAAACATCAAACCGTGGAAGAGGAAGAAAAAGGTGAGAGGAGGACAAAGATTTCTCGGCCCAGTCTCGGGTAATTACACAAAATGGTGTATATATGTTCCCTATTTCATAAAACTGCCTAATTCCGATACAACGAACATCGCCAAAAAAGACAACTAGTGATTTATTGTTAAATTTTGACGCCCCGCCATCTGAAAACCAGCTCGCCACAAAACCTGAAAAAAAGGATCCGCAGAGTAAATTCCGCTAAAAGCAAGCTGCAAGCTTTCTTTTCTCTTCTTCTTTTATCAATAATCGGTGTGTCGAACCCACGTGTTTTGTGTAGGTTATAATCGAGCTTGTTGTCCCCACAGCCCGGTGTTTACCAACACAACATAACAAAGAAATTGAACCTTGCCTAGAACGGCCTGAGCATGAGCGCTTCGCTTTGACCAGCGCTTCAGTCGCACGAGGAGCAGAATTCGAATCGTCATCTTCGATTTCTCAGATCAAAAATAAACAAGAAAATACGGTTTGTTGTCCCCACAGCTGAAGCGTACCGCTAGAGGCATGACTGTTCGATCTCCTCCCCAATACCACAACAGCGTGAACTGCCCTTTCCTCAGAACACGCTATACTCTGTTTCACCTTATGACGTACCGCAGGAAAGGCTGCAAGCGCGAGCTCCTTGCTCTGGGCACGGCCGGACTGGAAGCGCGCGCTCCCTTGCTCTTCTTACGGCCTTTGCAATTGTGGCAATCGCCACCTCCCGCTACAATTCGCGGGGGCGCTGCCACCTACCCCTGCTGCCCTTTGCCGTTTGCACGAAGCGCGTCTGAGAGTGTATATAGAGCGCTGTCGCAACTTCCGGCCGAGATTTTTATAGCATTGGACACCTGATCGCTTACGTTTGAGCCCTCAGCCAATATCGAATGCGCTTCTGATGAGCCTAAAACGGTGAATATTTGACGCACATTTCCGAGAGATTCGGGAGTAAAAAGTAGTAAGTAGAGAAAGCGAATGCAATTACGAAAAAACTGTACTCGTCTTTACCTCCAGGACATCCGGCGAACATGGGGAGACGCAGACCGCTGCCCTTTCTACGTGGAAGAACTGTAAATGATAATTCATACACTCTCGTGAAATGTAAGCAGGCCCAATCTATCTATTGCAGTGGTCAGCGTCATCGTTTCATAGGCCGCACGTGAAGTCGGTGAGCTGCTCTGACGAGGGTGTAGTAGTCTGTACAATTTTCGCACAGTGCATATAACAACCTAAAGTGCTTCCTCGAGGGCTTGTGCGCATATCCAGCTAATTTTTCGTTTCTGTCTGTGACCGTCTTTGCATGGTTGATCAGAAGTACTTGAAGACTGCTTGTTGCCGATGCAAACCAGCCACGCGCTTTGAGTGACTGTTGGAGCGAAGTTCAATCAACCGTTGCAAAACAACCACCTACGAAGCTCGAACACCAGCGCAAAGCAGCTCGAAGGCACTCTCCGAGTGGGGTGAGGTGGTGGCACCCCTGGCGAGCAAGCAAGTAGATACTACATACGGAAAAAGACTGCATTGACTCCCGGGCGATTGCAAAGGCCGTAAGAACAGAAAGAGAGCGCGCGCTTCGAGTCCGGCCGTGCTCTGGGGCCATCTCGGCGGCACAGCCCTCGTGCGCTAAAAGCAGCTCCCAACGCTATGAGCTCGCGCTTCTAGCCTTCTCTGCGGTACAACATAAGGTGAAACGGAGTATAGTTTGGCCGCTCGGCCGCTGTTTACAGCGATCAGCGAAGATTATGGAATCACAGCTCAATCAAAAAAGAGCGCTTCACGTTGAAGCGAGCAAACGAGCAAGCCAGCAGATAAGAAAGAACGCGCGTGCGCACTGCGCGGTTCTCGGCATCATGCAGCGCGCGCGCTCCGGTGTTATCTGTATGACGTCACTTCTGGGACCAAGTTTTCGTGACATCTACCTCCCAGCTTTGCACCCACCTCCAAGCGTGAAGAAAAACGTAGTTCAACGTAAAAACAAATGTTTGATGTCTAACTCAAAGGAACCCGAAAAGGAAGGCGACCCAAGCGGAGCCGGTGGAGCAACCTCCGAAAACACCGCGACGTCACCGTCAAGAAAAAAACTTCACAGCGGATAATATTATTGTCTCTACGAGTGCTTCCTCCGTGATCAAACGCGATCGTCTGTTACATATGGTCCGCAATTTTCCGTCATTGCTACTATGTTTTCTTTTTGCCTTAGCCCAAGGTGAAGCCAATCCGCGTAGTATCCAGGTGATAATCCCGGCCGTTACAAAATCGAGTCGCGAATCGTTTACTCGCGATGTCCCGTGAAGTAGGAGACAGGTTACTTGGGTACGATTTGGAACATAGCCTAGGAGATCAGGGGCCCTAAACTCGTCAAACACAAGGTTGGAGCCAAAGGTTCGCGGAGCGCGCCGAGTGGACGCCGTCGACAAAAGCGCCAAGTCATCGTCGTGATAGTCCAATCGGTGCACTCCGTGAACTTCGGCCCCAACTTCGTGCTTGCAGAGTTTAGAGTTCCTGGAGCACTTGCTACTCCTCAAAGCATTTCGGTGGGCCATTCGATACATTCTGCGGAGGAAACTCGGCGAATGACGGGGCTGGTAATATGCTTAAATTTAACCAAAAACTGTCTCCTCTGAGTCAACTGAGCAGGACGCGTCAACGTGCTCAGTGCCACAATGCAGAAGCTTTGTGGGGTCTAAACATGTTGTCACAAATGACAGAAGCAAAAGCGGTGAAAATCCCGTTTCAACCTGAAAGTTTAATGGGGCGAACCTGTGCCAAACAAAATGAAGTACGAGCGTCAAGATGGCAGAAAAAGCGGGCTGCAATTTGGCGGCGTGACAGCGAGCGAGAGCCAGACGGACTCGACAAGGTCTCGCGCTGCTCCTTATCTACCGGGTATCCCAAATAGCGGCCAAGCTCTTTCAATCAACCGCAAAATTCGGTTTCTTAACCTATAGCATTACGATTTCGTACAGCATTGGCCACAGGTGGTGCATTTGTTATTATAAAATTTGCAAAGAGCGAACTTACCTGAGTAAAACGTAAAAAAAAAGAAAAAGGCGTAACTCATGTGAAAACGCAGCGAAGCCACTGGTTCAAACAATAGGGCGCCGTATGGTTTGAAGACCGGCGACTTCGCGGCGTTTTGGCGGAGGAAAGGTGCCCCATCCTAGTTGCCTTATACTTCCAGCTGTGGTTGCTGGACTGTTCGGTATCTTGAACCGATTGCCAAACTCTCCAAGAATAAAGCCTCTGGTGGCACCTTGCGCTCCGCCATTTTGTGTTATCGAGTTTTGAACCCACCCTAGATTAGGCACACGAGGTGTGCTGTGATCGCTCACCTCATTGTAATGAAAGTGTTTATCGCTAATGTAAGTGTATTTGACGCTGCACACACAGTCAGAAGCTCGAACTTACTTATCTGCTAGGATCTCTTAAAATTATATGAGCTTAAACTTATTCCTTTTTTGTGAAAAGTAAATTTTGAATACTTTGAATATTAGGTCTCAAAAAAGACCACCACAAAAATTCAGTGCCGTGACGGGCGCCATCTAGGAGAGGTGCTGCGAACCCTTGTACTGAATCGCGAGATTATTTATTTTATTTAAGGAAGCCTAATGTTGCTTAAAATCAAAAGTAATAAAGCTTATTTGTAAGTTATGTTTTTGAACAAAATAAAAGATGGCCAGTACTTGGATGTACTGACCAATTGCAGGCATAATAAAATGTCAGAGTACAAGAAATTATGTTTATAAAACAACTACTAACCGCGCATTTCGACTAGCGTACCTTAAGTAGAGTGGCCAAAAGCAAAAATCCCCAATTTTGTGTTATCGTAAAATCCGCTTGTTTTAGCGGGCGACAGGCTCCACCCATCGGTCAAACCGCGCTCTCAAGTGGCGCACGTAAGGCACTATGGGAACAGTGTGGGTCGCTGCTCCGTCGCCTGCTGCTACCGCTGTACCGCCTGCGAGAACCACGTTGCCTGCGTTATCGTTTGGTCCCTGCGTACGGCAGGCGGCAATCTTTGTAGCGCCTTGTGCTGCGTTGCGTTGCCCAAGGGAGATTAGAAACCCTCAATCACAGCATGGCTGCCCACTGCCCTTTTTAAATGGGTCAATGTTCTTGATACGCCATTGTTCCTTTTTGTATGGGCTATCGCGCGTGGACCACGCGCCAAAAGAGCGAGCTATCACTCACATGTCCAACATGTTTTTTTCTTTCATCTGGAATCATTTGAGCTAGAGCCACTAAATAAGCTGCGCTTAGAGTATCGGCACTTTGATCCCCGACATTGTTGTGGGCGATGCCACTTTGGGTCGTATGCAGAGCAGACGCAACTGCCGATCTCCATGATTCAAAAGTGCGACTTCCTTAGCATTTGAATCGTTGTTAAGAAGCTCATGTAATATTGCTTTGCTTTGTCGCGAACTGTTTAAACAATTCTGAAGGGCGGAAAATTGTTTCATGTGGTTTCAGATACACCTTTAGATAACTGGCAACCAAGATTTTAACCCATAATATGAGCAAGTGTCGTTACTCTGGAGCGTAGTTTATTTAGTGGCACTAAGTTGAGCTATACCAACGGTACTGGAGCAAGCTCAGTTTCACAGCTCCTCCTGCGACGTAGGCTTAGTGGCGGTCACGAGAACTAGCAGCGCTGCAGTCGGGCCTTACTTAGAGTGCCTTCATACACACGCGCGCTTTTGCTTGAGTGGTGACATCTCAGCCATTTTTACGCCCAATCGTTTTTTTATGCATTTTGAAGTACGCGCAATCCGGTGTCAATCAGCTCGAGCGCGTGGCTTTGGCTAATGCAGAGACGCCATTTTAGCGCCCGAGTCACGCACCGAGTGCGCGAAGAGCGTCACGCGCTGAATATTCAGTGCAACAATAGATGTCTTCACCCTGAGACAGACAGACATGTAGGCAGCCTAGCCTTACTTCTGGATTGTCTAGCCCGCCAAGTATGAATAGCAATACTTGAGCTTGTGCGAGTTCGTGATATGTACTAACAATTCACAGCGCAAGAAAACAGACGCACAGAAAAATTATTTTCAAAAAATCAAAGAAAGAATTCTTGCACTTCGATGACTCTCAACTCTGTGGTTGTAATACACTTCATCTTCATCATATTTTTTTGTTAATATACACATGGAAGTTAAAAAAAAGCAAGGAAGAAAAAAGGAAGTTCTTAACGCGGTGATAGCAGAAAACGCGCGAGACAGGGAAGTAAGATCCCACTGTGTAGCTCCGCTACTTCTCGTGACTAAAGCCCCTTGATAAGGGCGTTTTTTACAAGCACCGCCAACCACCGTGGTGGAAACGCGCGAGACACGTGCCTCGAGCGGGTGCTCCGCCGCCATTCGCTTCCAAGGGCCGCTTGTTTCAGTGCTGCGACACCATTTGCTTCAAGGGCCGCTCGAGACGCAGGCCTCGTGCACTCGCGCATTTGACGCTACTTGCAAGACAAACGAAAACACATAGAGGGGCTTTACTCGTGACCACCACCTGGGCCACTCGCCACCGTAGGCGAGAATGAGGAGCTGCGAAACTGAGCTTGCTCCAATAACGTTGAGCTGTACGTCGTTTCACCTTATCTGCGAGCGAAGCCAAAGCTAAAAGTCCGAGACCAGCGCTTTTTGCGGTTTTGCCCCGCTCCCCGCGCTCCAGCAAAGCCTGAAAAGACAGAGCTTTTGAGCTCGCGCTTCTAGCTTCGCCTTCAGTCGCACATAAGGTAAAACGAAATATAGTTGGTATATTTTATTTTCCTACGTCAAAAAAAACAACAGAAACAACATCGCCGCTCGTCCTAACAACGTTCGAAGATCGTTAGCTCACCTAGATGCATGAATGGATTACCAATGGTGCTGCAGTTCGGGCGGTAGCGTGCTCCCCTTAGCATGCAAAAGCTCGACTAGGCTAGACTTGGTTTGGCTTAAGGGCGCGACACCCTCTCTTCTCCCATAATGCACGAGCGCTCACTGGTGGCACTGGCATTTCCAGAAAGGTCCATTGCTGAGTTAGCGCCATCCGGTTTTGATGACGTTCCATGGAGGAAGAGTGGGGCGTTCGGAGGCATTTATTATTCTAATCTAGATGGTATTGTCTGGAAACTATACAAATATGCACATGGAAGAGCACAGCGACAGCAAGCTGCACCTTTTCCAGTAGGCTACATTCCGGCTATAGCCAGCCGGCAATGGCCAGGCGGCGCCAGCAGAATGAGAGCCCACGGTTATAGCCTGTCTCGCTGTGACTTGGAAAAGGGTGAACGATAAGCCCAACATTGCGTGCCGACGGCTTCGATATGCGCTACGCATACGAGCGCAACGCACACATATTGAAGCATGACGCAGCGAAAAGCCTGATACTTCTTCGCAGTAAAAGCCCACTCCGGCGATACGTAGTCACGTTCCGATTGGCCCGCCAGGGTCGTAGCTTCCCCCGTACTGGCATGTTACGCGATCACGGCTTCCTGGGATACCCAGTATTTCTTGCTTCAGACACTAGGCTAAGCGGCGCCACCAGAGTGAAAGCTCACGTTTGAACAATGCAGCCGCCACTCCCAGGGATACCCAATATTTCTTGCTTCAGTCACTAGAGGGCGTTAAACCAAACAGCATTGCAGGTTGCCTATAGACCTGTTTAAAATACTGCCCTCTGTGACAGCTCTGGAATCCCTGCACAATGGTGGACTTAAACCGCAACGTCACGGCACACTTTATGCGTTTGGTTGGATTAGAAGGAAAAAAACACACCCACAGAAAAAGGTGACGAGGGCAGTGACGTTGCACTTTCCACACTGTTTGATTGGCTCGTTGGCTCCTAGCTTTGGCCGCGCTCCGACGTTCGCTATCTTATGGAATGACTTTCACGTTCCTCGACGTCAGTTGTCCCGCTATTGTGCAGTGGTTCCGACCTTTAATAACCGGCACACGACTTTTGAAAGGGGTCTATTGACTAGATGTTGGACGTCGACTTATTGGCGGTCTACGACACTGTTTTGAAGTTAAAGTTCGAAGACGATTTTTTCATCTTATTTTTTATTGCTCTGCAGGGTTCACTCCCGAGGGGACAATCTGGAAATACGCATCCCGAATCTATCATTGACATGTTTCTTACAGTACTTGCTTCCGTGTGCCGCCTCCTTTCGGACTTTTCTCAGTCTGCCGTGGCGAACCGGGCAGATTGGACGGGGAGAGCGCATTATGCGTTTCGTTCGAATCTACCACTGAGATGGGTACATACATTTTTGTTTGTACTTGTTTTTTACGAGCAGTGCACAAGCGACTCCCGCCTTTTCTGATGTAGATTCGCGGACACTGTAGATCGGCGATAGCAAGATTCAGGCTGTTTCCAATTCTCGAGGCCGAGTTTTCTTTATACCCTTCATTCAGCATTCGGCATCTCATCCGTGTTTTTCCCTGCCGACACTCTACATTAGAATACCCCCCCACACACACACACGCACACACACGCACACACACTGCACAACTGGCGGCGCAAAGAATATATTTATTAATATATTAATTTTATGTTTTTCTTCAGTCAATCTCCTGCCAAAAGAAAGAAGGTGTACGCTAGATTAACGTTGAAGACGCCCGCCTGTACCGCACCAACTCACTTGCCTACTTAATTTTGACTTCAACGTAGAGTCGTTTCGTCTTTACGCATAAGCGAAACTAACTAAAGCCACCACTGCTGGGGTACTGTATTGACGCGTATTAGTTTTCTTAGGCAAACAGCATTGGTCTGTATCTTATAGAAATGACCCTCAATACATTACATATGGTGCAAGCTGAATATTTAAACCCTAAAGGGCGTCGCTTACCTCAATTTCTTTTCTTTCTATATTCATATAAATTAATTTCATTTTCTACAAGCAACCTGTCAAGATCTTTGCTTTTTTCCCCTTGTTTTAGGAAGAGTTCGTAAGCGCTTAAAGCGCCTCGAAAAATTCTTCCAGGCAAAACATGATGACCCACCATGCACTGAGCTACGGTCTTGCTTCGTTAGGTATAGAAGCAAACGCAAGCGCTTGCGTTGGCGTTAGCGTTGCGTGCTCCACTCTGCGTATGGCCGTCGTCGCCATGCGCAAATTCAAGACCGCAGTTTCTGCTCCGCGCACGAGCAGTGTGGATTGCGCACACGTTAACGCTAACGCACAGTGCCTGTGTTCGCTCGTATACGCAAGCTAAAACGGACTTTTGTCTTTGCCACCGTTCTGGCCAACGAGGAAGGGATGCTTCAACGGATGTTTTGTCGATTAAAGCTTAGTTCGGTTTATGCAGGTTGGTTCATAATAATTTAAACTATCTAAAATATATAAAAGATCTTAAAAGGTAGCGCCTCTGCGTGTTGTATGCCGTTCTTTTGCATGTGTCTCGTTCGCACTTGTTATATCTTTCAAGACACTGCGTCGTGGGCATTCTAATGGCCGACTCTAGTGTGAGGATGATACTCTCTGTATAAAGTTTTATCCCGTGTTGAAACACAGCGTAAGGCGAGGCGCCTCCCCAGCCAACCAGGCGCCAGTTTAGAAGTGACGTCACCTGGCTCCATCTGGCCAGTGCCTCCTGCACGAGAAGCCAGGTGACGTCCCTTCTAAACTGGCGCTTGATTGGCTGTGGAGGCCTCTAGCCTTCCGCTGCGGTTCAACGCAAGATGAAACAAAGTATAGTAGACCGGTCTTATACATTTTGTGAGATAGTAGAGTATCGTTATTTCATTGTCCCAACACCTTCCTTTTCTAATTAAAATTTTAAACACGCTAAGCATAATTTAAGAAAAAAAGAACTGACACTTCGCTTCGCATTGACACAAGTTTATGCGAAATCGACTTCCATAGTTACCGTCCCCAATAGCCTTTCCTGTCCGAATGCGAATACAAACGAAGGAATTTTTCCGAAAAAAAAATAGAAGAACTCAACAAAATATAATCTACTTAAATAAGAAAAAAAATAAAGTCCCACGAGGTTGTGGCGGAATAAGGATTGCCTTGTCAGCTTTTGTGTTGTCGGTCTCTTTCAGATGCAAACTTTTTTGGAAGCAATGACTCGGTGTATTTTTTTCAACCCTGCGAGTACCGTTTGCGTTGTCAGAGTACTTCCCAATAGTGGGATCAAAAAAGAGAATAAAAGAAAAAACAAGAGTAGCGTGACGAGTCGTCTCAGACGACAAATGCTTGCAAGTCCGTGATCACATTTAAGCACTACATACTCGCCTGCGTGCTCTCCAGAATTCTAGTTCGCTGCATTTAAAATGAGGCGAGTGGCAAATGGCGCTACAGACTCTGAAGCAATCATGAATTTCTAGCGAAGACGAACGTTTTTGCGGGATTTCCGTCCAAGAAACTTCCGTAGCGTATCCATCTCCACGCTTTGGATAAAGCGTTCGTAATCAGTACTGCTCTAACGGCAGGGTATACGCGCTTAAGACCTGCAAGCCCGTGCGAGTGGTTCCGCATCCGATTCACTTTGCCGAGGAAGTTTCCTTGGCGAGATTGCTTCCACATAGAGCGGTCTTCACACGAAGGAGAAATCCCGGGACTTTCTCCCCGGCACGTGCAATCGCCGGACAAAAACGTCAGGCTTTTTCTTTTTTCTTTTTTTCGCGACGCGACGCTGTGACGTCAGCTCTGCGGCGGAGGGAGAGAGGTATTCTCCGCGTATTCGTTCACCACTGAACTCTATGAGACGAACAAGCTGCGAACCACTGTTCTCTATTATAGTAGGCTGGATCGCGGGTCGAGGCTTGTTTCGCTGGAGTCGAGTGGCACCACCGCCAGCCGTCGCTTGACACCAGCTAATGCATGGGACTCTATGAGAGAAACGGGGGAAAACTGTGATTTCTTACCTTAGTAGGTTGTTCTCGACGATAAAACTCTTTATCGTGTTTTCCAGGAATTACAGTTAACATCCTTGGCGCGAATATCAAAAGCGTCAGAATGCCAAGCTTCTATCAATCAATTGTTTTTTTGGTTGAGGATCGAGGGTTATTGTGATATACTTGGGCGTAAATTGTGATGCGGTTCAATGAGACAAAGGTTGCCGAGAATCAACGTGGAGTCGTTCGTGATATCAAAGTTATCAGAGCTTAGGAGACGATGAGTTAGAGGGCCTTTACTTGGGGCATCGTTTCGAGCGGTTGTACAAAGTTCCTCCGGTGCAAGCTTTTCCTTGGAACTGCAGTGAGGGCTTCTGTGGCAAACTAAAACTCGGCACGTGTCCTTCATTTGTTGAACGTGTCATTTATTTATAGTAACTGAAGCGATCGACGCCGACACAGTCGGTGGTGCTCCGTCACATTCGATCTTTTTAATTGGCGTTCGAACACTTGACAAATAGCGATTCGATCTCCAAACAGCCGGTATAATGATCGCAGGAGATCAAAGAATACTCGCTTTCGAGCACCGCGTACAAGCCTAAATATTCCGATTTTTGTGTGCTGCTCCCATAGACTTGCGTGTATTACCTGGTGCCAAACAATGGCCGCCCGTAATGCCATCGACGAGTTCCCGATCCGCGATCCAGCCGACTACAATAGAAATCAGTGTTGCGATTGTGCGAACGCCGCCGACGCGAACAGTGCGACTGGCACTGTCAGCAAAGTGAGTAAACACTGAAACGAACCACTTATAAAGCTTTGTTTAAGCAAGTCATATTCGTAAAAAGAGCAAAACAGATTCGGCGACACGAGCAAGTCATCTATAATAACGTACTTTAGAGTCTTAATAAGCCTTCAAGTGTTTGCTCGGAGAGAGATTGTCCAGATGCGGCGGGGAGCATGTGCTTGGTCTGTAACACTGCGTCGGTGCCGGCGCGGAAGCCAAACCGCGTACTACGCCCTGATTGGCCCGTGTTCTTCACCCCGCGTCGGCCGCTTCCCGTGGCGGCGTTTGCCTCCTAGTATATGCGGCGAACAGCTATTTTCTTGTTTTTACGGTTCGGCAAGAGCGAACGCCGTCGGGCGACGTTCGTCGGTTATTCGCCGCATATTCGCTCCATGGAGTTCAACCTTAACTTCGCTCGGACGCGCGTTCGCTTTGACCGCGGCGTAGCAAGCTACGGTTCTGACGCCACATGCAGCGGGAACGTCACCTAGTGAAATTCGTGGCCATTTTCACAGCATATTCGCTCCTTAGAGTCCAGCCTTAACCATGGAGGGTGAGTACACCGAGGAGGGGCAGCGTCGGTAGGCATACGAACGCGCAGCCTGAATAATGTGCTCACAAAGTTTCGATTTTTCAGCCGGTCACTCTTTCGACCTCTTCTTGCTAACTAATCATTTATCCCCTTTTTTCGTAATGCAACGCCCCACACTACCTCATTGTTAACTAAATACTGGTCATTCAATAGTTGTTATGCTTCATTCTTCGAAATCAGCTTATGCAGAGTTTTGATTCCAGTTAGAAATCGAAACCTGCCGTGACCACTATCATTACTGAGGCGTAAATGACAACTTCAAGTTCGCAAGAATGAAAATCAGCTCAACCTTGCAGATGTTGTGACGAGAAGTCGTTTGCTTGTGTAATAATATTGTTTCGTAAGTTTCAATAAATGTGGTCAGGGTCCGCATAGAAGGAGAAGAAGAACACATCGCCCAGGAGTCTTGAAACGTTATCCACGTAGTGTTACTCGTTACTCGGTACAACCAGAACAATCATGCAAGAACTGCCACGAGTTGGAACCGATTCGACTCTGCTATAGTTTACAAAATTCATGCATGGCTCATTGTGCTCGGGCTTCTTGCTTCATGATTGGTAATTTGCGTCCTTATCAGCCAAGGCCACAAGTCCATTGGCTGCGGAGCCATAATGAGGATGCGAGGAGCCTGCCAAGTCCTGCGC